>CAUYPK010064121.1:0-159589 GCA_963574355.1 Loris lydekkerianus | reverse complement strand
TCTTTTTGTCTGGGCAGCATTAAGTTAAGTGGCCAGCAACTACAGCCTGCCTGGACAATCCAGTGGTTCTCATCAGCAAGTATTTGCAAGGGCCACAGACCTCCATGGCTGGGCCCTCCCAGGAAGGAAACAAACTGAGACATATACAAGCCCTGCATTGCATTTCACAGAGAGCTTTGCACCGAAGAGCCTGATCCCAGCACTCCAGAGCTTGGTATTTTTTGTTGTTGTTATAGTTGTCACTATTGTATAGCAGGCCCGGGCTGGGGTTGAACCCCCAGCCCTGGTGTATGTGGCAAGCACCCCAACCATTGCACTATGGGCACTGAGCCAACATTAACCTTTCTTACATTACATTGTCTGAGAGAAGATGGCAGCAGCCCTCAAATATTGAATAGTGGAGACTTTACAAATATCAACTCTAATCTCTATTACAGCCGTAGGGAAGGCACAGTTTCCTCCATTTTCCATATAAAAAAGGACAGATGATTTGCCCTGGCTCTTCCTTCTGAATCAAACTGACTCCTGATTTCCTTGAGGTTCAAGATTATTCTGAAGCCCAGGGGTCCCTTCCTGACATGTCTCAGACCCAACCTGGCATCTTTCTGGGTGGCCTGGCCAGTGCTGGGGAGGGCTGACTCCCGTAGGGGCTGCCTCTGAGGGTGTGGATTGGTTAGTATGTGCCCTTCCTCTGCATGTTGACCTGGGGTATTGCCACCTTGATGGATTCATGTTCCATGTTTAGCAGGTATATACAAACCTACCCCCAAAGACTGAGGGAGCTGAGAGAAAAGAGGCTGACAAATCCAGTTTCTCAGGAAAAAACGTTCGCTAGGGCCTTAGGAAGAGAAGCAGTGTCTCACTCAGGCGACCACAAAGTGGTGATCTCCATACCTACTCTCCAGAAAACATCCTTTGTATAGCAAGCTCTTCATAAAACATAGTAGCTGGTCATGTCTCAGTCTTTTTTGTGAAACTTGTGATCGCTGGGAAGGTTAGATGGACCACCTTCGTGAGGGATTATCTGTGTTGTAAGCATTGTCTTAAGACCTTGCTGCAGAATACCTTGTTGTACAGAGTCAAACATTAGTCATCGTGGCATTTTTCACCTCAAAATGTATCATTCTTGCCATGCAACAGGCTGTCTTCCTGTAACACACTAACAGAGCTCAGTCTAAACTGACTTGCTGACCAGTGGAAGCACATTAGTGGGAAAATTTATGAAATTCATATGAGGTCTGTAGATTAGTTAATAGTATTATATTACGACTCTGTGCCTGTGGCTTAAGCAGCTAAGGTGCCAGCCACATACGCCTGAGCTGGCAGGTTCAAATCCAGCCTGGGCCTGCCAAACAATGATGACTGCAACAAAAAAATAGCCGGTCCTTGTGGTGGGTGCCTGTAGTCCCAGCTACTTGGGAGGTGGAGGCAGGAGAATCGCTTGAGCCCAGGAGTTGGAGGTTGCTGTGAGCTGTGATGCCGTGGCACTCTACCCAGGGGGACAGCTTGAGGCTCTGTCTCAAAAAAAAAAAGTTATATTGCTGTTAATTTTCTGGTTTAGATAGTTGAACATTGGTAATATGAATTGATAACATTAGAGGAAACAGAAAAGGAATTTTGTGTTGTATTCTGTGGATCTAAAATAATTTCAAAGTAAGGCTCTTAAAATGAAATAAAATGGAAAAAATTTTTAAGGAAAAGCCCTGGCCTGTTCCTCGGCCCTTCTAATGGACTCTTCACAGACACTTCGGTTGTGTTCACCCCAGGCCACTCTGTACATGTGCACAGGTCTGAGGAGTCCAGCAAAGCCTCATGTGATACATCAGCAGCTGGGTGCAAATAACAAGCAGTTCTCTAATCCCCACAGCAAACAAATCTAAGCAGCAAGGTGTGCCTTTGGACATGCAGACTGGGTTTGCAGCTCAGATTTGCTGTTAACTAGTCTCAGTTTCCTATCTGTAAAATGAGAATAGCGGCCACTTCTTCCTCCAGTTACGAGGGTTCAGTGAGCTGGTTGGTAGACACAAGGCCCTTAGCTTACACAGTGCACATGGTCAACAGCCTGTGGTCAGTGTGTGCTGTTCCCTTCCCTGTTTATTGGGTTTGGTGGATGCATCTATTCTCTGGAGGATGCCAGGGGCTGGGCATCTGCCCTGTCCACTCATCAGGATCCTCTCTCCAGCTTTCTCCCACGTGGTGGAGAACACGGCCTTCTTCGGCGATGTGGTGCTGCGCTTCCCGAGGATTGTGCACCACTACTTTGACCACAACTCCAACTGGAACCTCCTCATCCGGTGGGGCATCAGCTTCTGCAACCAGACAGGTGTCTTTGACCAGGGACCTCACTCACCTATCCTTGGCCTGGTAAGGACTGGGGTGGAGGAGGTCCAGGAGCCCTTTGTCTGGTGGTGTGCCAGGAGGCTCACATCTGCCTTCAGTTGGGCCTGAATGTCAGGGTTTGGTAGTGTTTTCTTTGTTGAGCTTCAGGGCACCTTGTATCACAGAAGCCCCATTTGAAGGGGTTCTGTGCTGACTGGGGTCCTTTGGGGTCATCCCCTGGCCCATATCTGTCCTTCTTGGGGCCTGGGGCTCAGCATGGAGGGCGTGATGCGCTGGTGAGCAGGAGGCGGAAGAAGGCAGGAAATGACCAACTTTTCTTCACCTTCAGATGGCCCAGGAGCTGGGGATCAGTGAGAAAGATTCTGACTTCCAGAACCCATTTAAAATAGACCGCACAGAGGTGAGCTGCTGGGGCCTATGTCTGTGTTTGCTTTGTCTCTGCTGGGCCATAGGAGGCTGGAGCCTACAGGGGCTTGGGGCCTTACATGGTTTTGGGCAGCTTTGGGCTTGGAACCAGACATGCCTGGGTCTGGCTCCAGAAACCATCACTCACTCACTAGAGCCTTTGGCCTAAGTCACTGGTCCTTGTCTGTTTAAGGGGTATGGACCCCAGTAGTCATGGGGCTGTCAACACACCCATCCCAACACAGAATGGGCACCTCACTTAAGGAGAGCATCAGCGCAGCCAGGGGAGATTAGTCCACACTATTCCATGTCCTTGAGCTTCTAGCACAATCAGGGCTTCTATCCTGTGCTCCTGCATACACTCATTCTAGGGCACAGAGGGCAGCCCTAAGGGCAGGAGGTTATAGTTTGGGGTGAAAGATGGAAACACATACAGTAAAGGGCAGAAAGTATCAGAGGCAGCAGGTCAGAGCCAGGACAGGAAGGAAGAAAGAAAGGGCTGCATGGTGGCTGGAGAAATGGTCTGTCAAATCACAGGCTGACCCCTGGTATGTGTGTGTGGGGGTGGAGTGAGGGTGGATAGTCATTCTATGAGGGATCTGGGTTTTACACCTGCTTACAGGTCAAGCTAGTCTGCTACTATGTCATAGACACTGACATAGGTCAGATATCAGACTTTATTACAATAAAAGTGTTAGCCAGACTGTTGACCTAGTTGTGTTGGTTTACCTTGTTGCGCAGTTCCCATGGGGGTGACATGGAGAGGTCTAGGTAGATGCTGTGCGAGCAGTGGGTTTGCATCACAGTTGAAAACTGCTGAGCTGGGGAACTTCACTGTTTTTATAGTGAACAGAAGCAAATCTCTCTTTGAGGGTAGACATTACCTCTACTTTCAAGGTTGCTTGCTATTAACACAATCCTGAGACATGGCCCAAGTAAAGAGTGGGCTTTGCATTCTTGGTATACCCAGCAAGAACATGCAGGAATGCTCGGGCAGATTGCCTGCTCCAAAAGTCCACTTGGTTTAACTCAAATTTTCTCATGAGTGTGCTACTCAGTCTGAGAACTAATCTGCTACCTGCTACCACCTGCATAAGAGAGTGAAGACTGACCCGCCTGTGATGTTATTGCCACTAACTATGGGGGCAATATATGGTCCCAAGTAGCCCTCATCCATCACAGGGAGACATTCTGTGGCCCACATGCTGCACTTCATTTGGGTCACCCAAATCAACAATGTTTGACTGAGACCTGAGGGCAGGGTCCCTGAGGAGCTTCAGCCTCAGTTGCCCTACATGGCATAATCCAAGGTCATTCTGACATCAAGAGAAGCAGGTGAATTTATGTGAAACAGCTTGTGCTGGCCTCTGTGCATAGGGTCACTGTCAAGAACTACCTTTGATGTCTTTAGGCACAGCAGAATAGTCCACCCACTCAGACATCCTTGCGAGTTTTCCTATAATGACACACCTAGTACCTGGCCACATTGACAGCTAAGGCTGCTGTTAGGCTTGCGCAGACCCTAGGATTGTTTTGCCATGTGGTGGTTCTGGATTCTCAGGGACAAAGAGAACATTAATTATTCTCCATAATTTCTGGGATCTGAGGTGTTCCATGTCCAGGTGCCAGGATTATTGCTACAAAATCCATGTGTTCCATCCCATTACTAATAATTTCACTTTTTCTCCAATCATTTCCTACTCTCACTTAGACCTTTCATTCAGAAGTATCAGGTGTGAGTGGGACCAGGGCACTTTTCCACATTTATAGGGACCTGCTATATTAAATATCTCTCATTTTTGCCCACATGGGCCACTGCAAGGGCCCCCACAAGCAGTCTTCTCAACCAGGTGGTCGTAATGTTCAGGCCCTCTGGTCATACCACTTCACCAGAGGCTCAGGTAGTTGAACCAGAAATACAGAGCCCTCTGCTGTGTGCTAGTTCTCAGGTGGCAATGGCAGTGACGTGGACAGTGTAGGCTTGATCCACAGTTTCATTCCAGTTGGTCTCATCAGAGAATGAGCCTCACTATGGGCATCTAAATGAGTGATCCAGACTGTCAGGTTCATAACCACAATGTCTGGCCCCAAAGAGGGGCAGGTGTCTTTGAACCGCCAGTTTGTAGTCTTCAGATGGCTAACACACCACCTACAGTGATAGTAATATAATGCACTGGGCTATTAACAGGTATCACCTAAGGCAAGTGTGATGGTGTTTAATTCAGGTCATTATCTAACTGGCCTTTATGTCTCTTAGCATTGTCACTGGGGCTGGGCAGAGGCTGCTGCCACAGATAACCTGTGTTCCCCAAACCACTGCCAAGTTGCATGTCTCACTAGGAGGATTCGCAGGACTCAGTATACAGTTGCACGCATGGCTGTGATTTACTACAGAGAAAGGATACAAGCAGCCAAGGGAAAAGGTGGAGGGGACAAAGTCTGGGGAAACTAAACACGGCTTGTAGAATCTACCAGTAGAGTCACACAGGATATGCTTAATCCCCCCAGCAACTAGTGACAACATGTGTACAATGTGGTCTACTGGCAAAGTTCTTTAGAGGCCTAATGCCCTGGATTTTATTGGAGCTGGTCATGTGGGCACTTTCTGTTTAACTTGTACCAAAATTGCAAACTCCCAGAATAAAAGCAGGTATTCAGCATAAGCCATATTGTTTGCACAAACAGTTGGGCACAGCGAGCCACTCTTTATCAGTTAGGGTCATGGGAGCCCATTTGAAATGCAGGTTAACAGATAACAGGCAAGGGCTAACCTTGAAAGTAAGCTGACATCTGACTATGTTAACTCTTCTCTGCAACACCATTAGCTTTTAACTTAGCTGAACTACAGTGAGTGTTTAAGGCAGTGGTTCTCAATCTTCCTGATGCTGCGACTCTTTAATACAGTTCCTCATGTTGTGGTGACCCCCAACCATAAAATTATTTTGCTACTTTCCCAATGAAAATAATTTTATGGTTGGGGGTCACCACAACATGAGGAACTATATTAAAGGGTAGCAACATTTGGAAGGTTGAGAACCACTGGTTTAGAAGAACCTCTGAACTGAGGGCCGTGTTGAGCTAGTGGCTTTGCTTTATGTGGCAGAGAGGGGCATATAGTTTGTCCTACTGGGGTAGCTGCTACCCTTCGTGCAGAACTGGCACAAATCCTTCAAGTTTGTTTGCTGCAATTATAACCCTGATAAATAGCCTCAGTTACCCTACATAGCATCATCCAAGGCTACTGTGGCATCAGGAGAAGCAGATGAATTTATATTAATCAGATTGAAACAGCTTATGCTCCTCTGCCGCATAAAGCCTGTGTGCACAGGATCACTGTCAGGAACTACCTTTGAAATCTTTCATGTTGTTAGGCACAGCAGAATAGTTCACTACTGCCACAGCCTTGTGAGTTTTCCTATCATGTGGACAAGAATAACTCACCCAGGTCAAGAATAGCGCCTTGCATTCTTGGTATACATAGCAAGAAGACATGGGGGGATCTCAAGGCCCTGGCAGGGGCCTTTACCAAGAAGGGGTCACCCATGGGGAAGATTTATTTCTGTGATGCTGGCTCTTCTCACTCTGCAGGTCATGCACGCCTCACAGAAGGAGGTTGAGATCACAGGCCACAGAGAGTGCGAGGATAAACTGAGTCTAGTTCTGTTACAATGTGCTCTACTTGGACACATCATAGCAGCAACATTCTTTCTTTCTTTCTTTTTTTTTTTTTTTTTGAGATAGAGTCTCACTATTTCACCCTCTTTAGAGTGCTATGGCATCACTGCTCACGACAACCTCAAACTCTTGGACTTAAGTGATTCTCTTGCCTCAGCCTCCCAAGTACCTGGGACTATAGGTGCCTGCCACAACACCCGGCTGTTTTTTTGTTGCACTTGTCATTGTTGTTTAGCTGGCCCAGGCTGGGTTTGAACCTGTTTTTGGTGTATGTGGCTGGCAACCTACCCACTGAGCTACGGGCACCACCGCCAGCAGCAGCATACGTTACCTTTCGTTGGCTGGGAATAGTTCTGAGACTTCAGTCACTTTTTGATAACCAGCGTGAACCCGTCTGGTAGCAGCAGCCCCAGGTTTGCTCAACTCCCCTCATATACTCTGTCCGTGCTGGCGAGTGTTCTGTGCATACATCACTAGAGCCAGCTGGTAATCAGACTGTGTATCCAGGGGGCTGGCCCTGTCTTTGCTCTTCAGATGCTCTGATGGGGGAGGCGGCAGGGAAATACAGTCCCAAACCATTGTGATCACTGACCCAGGGGAGGAGGGAAGCATAATGAGTTGGGGGACTGCTGAGGGGGAGCCTGGCCCAGCCTTGGCAGGTAGGTGGTGGAGGGTCTTGGATGAATAAGCTGCAGGTGGACCAGCTGAGGGAGGGCCTTTCAGGCATTGTGTAAAGGCTAAGATGTGTGGCACATTTGTTTGCTCAGCATTTAGTGAGCTTCCTGAATGTAGCCCCTGGGGAAGCCGTCTAGTACTGCTCTCCTGGAAGTGACACTCTAATTGGGAAGACAGACAATCAATTAAAAAACATATAATATGGGCTCGGTGTCTGTAGCACAGTGGTTATGGCACCAGCCACATACACCGAGGTTGGCGGGTTTGGGTCCAGCCCAGGCCAGCTAAACAACAATGATAACTGCAACAAAAAATAGCCAGTCGTTGTGGCAGGCACCTGTAGTCCCAGGTACTTGGAAGGCTGAGGCAAGAGTATCGCTTAAGCCCAAGAGTTTGAGGTTGCTGTGAGCTGTGACACCACAGCACTCTACCAAGGGTGACATAGTGCAACTCTGTCTCAAAAAAATAAAAACAACAACAACAACAACAAAACCATGTAATATGGTAGTTGGTAACAAGGACTGTGGAGCAAAAAAGCAGGAGAATGTTAAAGAATGGTCAATAAGGTAGGAGTATAGTTGCTATTTCAGGGAACTTGGACACAGACTTCACAGACTGAAAAGATCTGAAGAAACTGAGGGAGCCTGTTTCCCACAGAAGAACTTTCCAGGCAAAGGAACAGCAAGTGCGAGGCTTTGAGTTGGGGGTATCTTTGTGGGGATATATTTGTGGGCAAGGGACTTGCTCTTCAGCTTATGCCCCTCTCTGCCACATAAAGCCTATGTGCACAGGGTCACTGTGAGAAGATGAGGGCAGAGTTGTAGGCCAGATCCTGAGACCTTGAAAAGTCTTCGCAAGGGCTTTGGTTTGCTCTGAGAGACCTGGAGAGCAAGGCATGGGGCTCTGGCTTAGCACTTTAAAAGATCACAAGGCTGCCATGTGGAACATGGTCGGGGGCCAGGGTAGAAGCAGGGACATGGGTGAGAAGGTCCTTGTCTATCTGGGAGTCAACAGTGGGTTGAACCACGGTGGCAGCAGTGAAGCAGGTGAGTGATGGAGCCAGGCTTCAAATGTAGGTGATCAGCCTTCCAAGCCATGCTCTTGACCTCTGTGCTGTATTGGCCATCAGAAGAGTGACCTGACCCAGGCTAGTCAGGTACAATTGAGGATGGCCAGCAAGACTTCCTGAAGGAGGCATCTAAGCTAGATTTGAAGAATGAGTAGGTGTTGCCAGGCCAACATAGGGGAGGGAGTGGGGAAAGAATGGACATGTTTCTCTTCTGGCCCAACTAGATTTGTGCTGAGCCAGCTGAGGCTGGAGGGCTGGGATCTCTTGACCAGCCCTTGCCTAGCCACAGTCAGAGAGTGGGGTCCTCTGTGGCCTGCAGTGTCTCCCAGGTCCCCTCTTCAGTAGATCAGGATTTACTCACAGAGACAGGACCAGAGTGTGATGGGGGAAGTACTGGACAGGGAAATAGTAGCTTGTGGGGGCTAGTCCTAGGTGGGCCTAGAGATTTGTGACTAAAACATATCATTTACCCTCTCTGACCACACACCTGTGATTTCTCCCATCCTCCAGGGGTCTGACTTAATCTAACCTAGTAGGTAGATCACTCCACAAGGTGGAGCTCTTAGTTTGTTTTTAAAGTCTACCTTGATGAAGTGTTTGTCACATTTTGTCCTAAGAACAAATAAAGGGGTGTGTTTTGCAATATAATTACCTGAGTTTTGGACACATAATGTTGTTCATAGGTTCTTGGAAACTCACACAATGTTGTTCATAGGTTCTTGGAAACTGTGCCTTTAAGTGAAACAATATTAATATAATAAAAGCAGTTTTAGTATAGGCTAAGTGATATGAGTAAGAGTTAAGTTCATATAGCATACTTCTGGTCATAAAAGCTAATAAATAAATACCAACGTTCTTATATAACGTTCAACACTGAAATAAATGTGAACTATATATTCACTTAAGAAAGGTTAATAAAGGCAAGTTAAGATTAATTACCTAACAAATTATTCCAGTTAGGGTCACAAGCAGTCAGAGCCTCTCCCAGCAGCTCAGAGCACAAGCTGGGAACCAACCCTGGGCAGGATGCCATCCCATTGGAGGGCACAGTCACAGGCACTTTCAGAATGGACATTGTAGACATGCCAGTAACTCTAACATGCACATCTTTGGGATGTGGGAAGACACCAGAGAACCCACATAGAATTGGCCTTAGCAAAGAATCGATTCTTTTTCATCATCATTATAGTGACATGCACAACCCTGAGTGAAAGTTGTTGGAGGACCTGCTGTATTCCATATACTAACATGGCTCGCTCAATCATTTTAAAAAACATTGAGACTGGGCATGGTGGCTCACGCCTGTAATCCTAGGACTCCAGCACACTGAGGTGGGTGGATCACCTGAGCTCAGGAGTTGGAGACCAGCCTAAGCAAAGCGAGGTCCCCGTCTCTTCTAAAAATATGAAAACTAGCCAGGTGTTGTGGCAGGCGCCTGCATTCCCATCTACGTGGGAGGCTGAGGGCAGCCTCCTCAAAGGGCCACAACTTCTCTCTCCTATTAGTGTCACATACCAATGGTGGGAGGGTCAGGGACCATTTGTTATCCCAGGTCCCTGATTCCCCCCCCCCCCCAATAGTTTGCTACTGTTAATTTTTTCTTCTCAGTGCTATGAGGCAGGAGGATTACTTGAGCCCAAGAGGTTGAGGTTGCTATGAGCTATGATGCCATAGCCCTCTACTCAGGGCAGCAGAGTAAAACTTGTCTCTAAAAAAAAAAAACCAACCCAAAACATTGAGTGCTCTTAAGAAGTCACGTGGACTCATGTAAGGCCTATGATGAGTGACACCTGATGCAACCTGCCTGTAACAGAGGTGCTGTCCGGGGGGCTGATCACAGGGAGAAGCACTGAGAAGAAAAAGTTAACAGGAGCAAACCAGTGGTCAGGGACGTGGGAAAACAAATGGTCCCTGACCCTCCCACCATTGGTATGTGATGCTAATAGAATGAGGGAGAGAGCAGTTGTTGCCCTTTGAGGAAGCTGCCCTGGCTGGAGTCAGGGGGTCTGGAGGGCAAAGGGGGAAGGGCCTGGGCCACAGCATGTGCTAAGCTAGAAGTGGGAGGTAACCCGGAATCCAAGAACAGGTGGGGAGTGCGAGGAAGGGATGGACAGTTGGCAGGGTGGGCCTGCAGATGCACTGGGTGGAACTTTGTCCTGAGAGTGATGTAGAATCATGGAAGAGTTGGAAGCTGGAGTGTGACATGACCAGATTTCCATTTTGAAAAGATCTAACTTGGGGGCTGGGCACCTTGGCTCATGCCTGTAATCCTAGCACTCTGGGAGGCCAACAGGGTGGGGTTGGGGTTGCCTAAGCTTAGGAGTTCAAGACCAGCCTGAGCAAGAGTGAGACCATGTCTCTAAAGACTGTCTTGGCATTGTGACAGATGCCTGAAGTCCCAGGCTGAGGCAAGAGGATTGCTTGAGGTCAAGAGTTTGGGGTTGTTGTGAGCTATGACACCCCAGCACTCTACCCAGGGTGACAAAGTGACACTCTGTCTAAAAAAAAAAAAAAAAAGAATCTTACTGCAGTGAGGAGAATGGCTTGAGAGGGACCAAAGAGGATGTGGAGAGATGTTGGGAGGCTCTAAGAGCAGTCATGCAGCAGAGAGGGGGAAATGATGATGGAGGTAGAGACAGAAAGAAGTAGGTAGGTTTGAGAGAGACAGGACTTGAACCAGGCCTTGGTGATGGGCTCCATGTGGAGGGAGAAGGTGTGCCAGCCGGGGCTGGGGTATCCTTGCTTTGCCCTGCTGGCCTAGACAGGTGTATGGGGTACTGCTGCTCATCAGAATGGAGACTCCAGAAGAGGACTAGGCTTCGGGGAGATCACACCATGCTGAACTGGGGTGCATTTGGGACATTCTAAGGGAACTGTCAGGAGTTTAGACACGGAGACACCAGTTTGAGGGGTAACTTACCTCAGAGGTTAACAAAAGCTGTGGGTAGGTAAGGCAGCCTGGAAGGGTTAGAGGAAGGAGAGCAAGGGGCCTGCAACTGCAGCTGGAGAAAGCCCTCCAGGAGTCCTCACCCCCACCTATCCCTGCTCGCTCTTCATTCCCATCTCTTCATCCCACCTTTTGCTTAGGCCTGGCAGTTGACCTCTGGTATGCTGCCTCCCCCAGAAACCGTGATTTGTTCACAAGTGGCAGCTGCCTGTTCTCAATGACTCTTGCTGGGCTTTCTTCCTTTCAGAAGGATTCCTGGTGGTCTCAGTCCCTCTGCCCCCTCACCCTGCAGGAGTCTGAAAGATTCTTGCCCTGTAAGTGGGGGCCACAGAGGCATAGGCTGCAGCCCTGTAGGAAGATGAGCTTTGTAATGGCAGGGCTGCCCTGTTTATTATTTCTTTATTATTTCTCACATGTCCCATGAAGATTCATACCCCAGCATCTGTCCCTCTGCCTGGAATGCCCTTCTATTCCCTTACCCTGTTTGTGTGGCAAACTCCTGCTTATCTTTCCATTTTCCCCAAGCCCATGTAACTGTCTTCCACATCTAGCACAGGGCCTGTATCCAAACAACCTTGCTATCCCCACACCTAACCAGTAGCCTAGCTCAGAGCAGACTTTGCTGCTGGCAGACTAAATCAGATTGCTCTTTCTTCTCCTCAGTTCATTCCCAGCACTGACCCTTTCCAGAAGGCTCTGAGAGAAGAAGAGAAACGCCGGAAGAAGGAGGAGAAACGTAAAGAAATTCGAAAAGGCCCGAGGATCTCAAGATCTCAGTCTGAGTTGTAATCTTGGAGCAGCTCAGGGCTCAAGGGGGCCAGGAGAAGGCCAGTGAGGAGGCAGAGGAGGCAGAGGTATGGTCGTGGCATAGCAGCATCAGCGCTGGTGGTCAGCATCAGCCCCTTCCAGATGCAGAGGCCGCATTTGCTCAGCTCCCTGGAGCCAGGTCTGAGCCCCGACTGAAGGGACTGAACCTTAGAGGGCTGGATTTCTTCATAGGGGCCTTCATAGGACCCTGTGCTGCAGACATGACCCTCTGGAGACTGCTGGGGGAGTGAGGAGGGGATCCTGGCCCAGACCCTTTTGGTGGGTCAGGACCTCTGGCCAGCTGGCTAGTACCCTTTATGGGAAAGTGGCAAAACCAGGTCCTGAGCCACAAGTGAAGGTGCCACCCCTACTGTGGGCCCCACTGTGTCACTGAGCTGTCCAGCACAAATCCCAGTCCCTCTACAGAGATATAATAAAAGCCAGCAAACCCTTTGTGCTGATCCAAGCTGGTGAGGAGGCTGTGAGGGGACCAGGGCCCCTCAGGGATGTAGAAACCAGCTTAGAGGATGTTTCTGCCTCATGAGGAGAAGCCTTAGGTGCCTGCAAGGTAGAGAAACTGGGCTTGGCTTAGGCCTCCTGTTCCCACCTCAGCAGTGCCCTTGACAAAAGGTCAAAGTTAAGAAGGGACTTGGAAGTGTCTTGGGAGGGTGTTTAGCCCAAGAAGACCTTGGAGCAACATGATCTCTGTCCTCAGGTATCTGGGTATAGTCATTGAGCAGGCACAGGGAGGAGTCAACTTGTCCTCCCTGGCAGTACTGGAGGACACTTGACCTGCAGGTGGGAGGACAATAGGAGGATATGCTGCAGTCCTGCAGGATGCCATGCTTCATAATGGCAGGGCTACTCTGAGCTGCGTTGGTCAGACAATGAGCTCCCCATCTCAGGAGGTGTGTAAGCAAAGACCTGTGGCCCAAGCCAGGGAAGATTTATTGGGGCTAGTTAGGCCCTAGTGGATGGTTCGGTTTCTGTAGCCCTAGGTGGGGCCAGGGCTTCAGTCAAGCCTCTTCCCTAAAGAGGAGGGAGAAGTTTCAGTGGGAATTCTAGCTCTGCCTCTTTGACCTTGTATAGCCAGAGTCTGCCTCTTAAAGAAGCAGAGACACAACCATATTGGATGCACCCCCTTGACCCCACTCCTATTCTACTGACAGAGCCCAGGCAAGACCTCAGGCTTTTTTTTTTTTTTTTTTTTTTTTCAATTTAGCAGGATGGGGCCAGGTTTGAATCTACCAGCCCCAGAGCATGTGGCCGGTGCCCTACCTATTGAGCTATGTGCACCCAGCCAAGACTTCAGTCTTAGCCCATCAGACTTGCTGAGCAATCCTGGCCCATCCTTCCCTTTCCTTCCTTTCCCTGTGCTATGACTTCATTGGCAAAATGATTTTGATGGTATCTGAACCTGTTCAGCCCTGCCCTGTTTCTCTGAGGCTGGCATCCCTGGCTTTAGGGAGGCCTCATGGAAGGGCCCATGAGGGCCCATGAGAACATTCTGTATCCCATCAGTTACTCAGAGGGTAAGAAGCAGCTGGAAGAGAGCTAGGAAGAAGCCTGGAGAAGTTTTCCCATCAGAACTTCTCACCAGCCACCCCGTGGGCAGTGGAGGCAGGGCCAGGTGGCAGGACTAACCCAACAAACATAGGCTCCATACCCAGCCCTGTCCCCCTGAGTTGTGTGACCCTACTCACATTTCTATGAGGTTCACATGAGAGGGTGGACAGTAGAGTTTGTGAACTAAAAGGCTATGCCACAGGAAAGGATCAGACTCACTGGATCAGCTGTTTAACCTGTTCTGATGCAGAGCTGAGAGTCAGGACCAGGCCCGGGACTCTTCCTGTCCTTTAACTGGAGAGGCATATGGTTGCTGACTTAGCACGGAAGGTGCTTAGTTTCCCCCTTCACTGGGGGAAAACCTAAGAACCACGCCTGCTTGACAGTGAGCCTGGCTTTCTGCTTAGTTTCCCCCTTCACTGGGGTAAAACCTAAGAACCAAGCCTGCTTGACAGTGAGCCTGGCTTTCCTGGGGAAGCAAGGAGGTTAAAAGATACCTCAGGACAGGGCATTTGGCTGGAAGTCCTATTGGATGACTTATAGGGGCTCTGTCATTAGTAGGATTTTTATAATTTGAAGTAGAGCTGGGGGACTGCATAGCAATGAGGGAGGCAGCCTAAAGTGGTGGGAAGACCTGGGCAATTTGGGACTAGCATAGACTGTCTCTTGATCGCTGTTGTCATCAGAACCACACACTTCTCAGATCCTTGGGTTACCCATCTCAGAATGCCCAGCTGGTTGAGTGTCTAGTCTGTTGTCCCAGGCTGTAGGGCCATGGCATCATGGCTAACAGCAACCTCAAACTCCTGGGCTCAAGTGATCCTCCTGCCTCAGCTTCCTGAGTAGCTGGGACTATAGGAGCCCACCACCATGCCTGGCTAGTTTTTCTATTTTTAGTAGAGATAGAGTCTTGCTCTTGATTGGGCTAGTCTGGAACTCTGGAGGTCAAGCAGCCTACTTGCCTCAGCCTCTCAGAGTGCTAGGATTACAGGTGTGAGCTATTGTGCCTGGCCATAAAAGCCTATTTATAGGCAGAAAGTACCTGAAATTTAAGTGACTTCTTAGTGATAGGTGCCCTTCTTTGATGGTTCTTGAATCATCCTGTAGATTTAATAAGTGCCTACTGTATGCAAAACCAAAGGGTCCCAGTCTTTTCTGTCTTGTCTGCCCCATTTGGTACCTCCTTCTTCCTGGACTCTTTCCTCTATACCAGGGATCCTCAAACTTTTTAAACAAGGGACCAGTTCACTGTCCCTGAGACCATTGGAGGGCCGGACTATAGTTTAAAAGAAAAAACTGAACAAATTCCTATGCACACTGCACATATCTTTTTTTTGAAGTAAAAAACCAAAACAGGAACAAATACAATTACACTGCCTCATGTGGCCTGCGGGCCGCAGTTTGAGGATCCCTGCTACCTTCAGCCTGTCTCCATCTTAGTTGATCCTGTCCCCTCTACCCTCAAATCGGTACTCTTAAACAGAACCAATCTTCATGCCTTCTCTTGCTTTTCCTTTGCTGTGATTTTTTTTTTTTTTTTGAGATAGAGTGCTATGGCATTATAGCTCACAGCAACCTCGAACTCGTGTTCAAGTGATCCTCTTGCCTCAGTTTTTCTATTTTTAGTAGAGACCATCTCGTTCAGGCTGGTCTCAAACTCGTGAGCTCAAGCAATCCACCCGCCTTGGCTTCCCAGAGTGCTAGGATTACAGGCATGAGCTACCACATCTGGCCTGCCATTGTTATGTTCATTGGTTCTGGGAAGTCCACCTTCTGAGCCTTACTGCAGACAGAGCCTACCCCTAGACTCCCACCCTAGGACATTCATGTGTCAAGCCACCCCTGGCAGCTGGGATCCAGTTATGTGACTATAGCTCCACTAACTGGATATACCTACTCTGTATGGACATTGTGTCATTGGTGGCAGTGGTACAGGAGGTAGCATGGGCAGAGTAGAGTGGTAAGCCACTAGAACTACCACTCCTACTGGCTGGTGCCAGGAGTCTTCAGTGGTGGCAAAGGTTTTTTGTTGTTGTTGTTGTTTAGGCTCTCTGTTGACCAAGCTAGAATGCAATGGCATCAACATAGCTCACTGCAATCTCAAATTCCTGGGCTCAAGTATTCTTCTTGCCTCAACCTCCCAAGTATCTGGGACTACAGGCACCTGTCACCAGGCCTGGGTAGGTTTTCTAGTTTTAGTTGAGGTAGGGTCGTTCTTGTTCAGTCTGGCCTTGAACTCCTGAGCTCAAGAGATCCTCCTGCCTCTGCCCCACAGAATGCTAGAATTATAGGCGTGAGCTACCACGCCCAGCTGCAACAGTGATGTTTTCAGTGGATCTGGACATTGTTCCTGTTGGCTGAGCTTCTAGGCCTGTGACTTCTTTGGAGAATCTGGGAGCTCCCCAATATCTTTTAAGGTGTGGTTTCTGAACAATGCCACTATTGACAGTTGGGCCAGATAATTCTTTACTTTTCTAAGGAGAGCTGTTCTGGGTATTTAGCACCATCTCTGCTCTCTACCCACTAGATACCAGGAGTAACCGCCTAATATGACAACCAAAACTGCTTCTACACATTGCCACATGTTCCCTGGGGGACAAAACTTCCCTAGTCGACAACTCATCTCCCTCCTCGTCCCAGCCCAACATCTTCCTTTACCCTCCTCTGCTAACATCTTCTCCTTCTAGACATGATCCTCTCAGGCTGGTCCTGGTTCTGTGCCCTCAATCTAAGCCCGCTTTATCTCTTCTGATTCCTCTTTCTTCATCTGTCTCTGTTTAAAAGAAGTTGTTTTTTGGCAGTTTCTCTGTGCTCTTTTCTTCTTGGAAAGCCATACCATCTAAGATGTCAAAGCTAATGACACCTGTCCTGTCACCATCTGGTAGCTCTTACTGCCTATCTTTCTCTTTATCCTAAACCAAACTTGTTATTGCCCCCCCTAACACCCGTGTCCTGTGTTTCAAACAGTGAGGTACATGCTCTTGCTTAATCCAGCTGGAAGGCTTCTTGGAGGAAGTGATACCTGAACTGAATGAATCCTGAAAAATTGGGGGAAAAAAGGAGAAGGAAACAGGCACTGTGAGCAAAGGCCTGAAAGGGGAGGTGCCAGAGAAAATAAATGAAAATCATATGTAGGGTAGACACCATGGCTCACGCTTGTAATCCTAGCACTCTGGGAAGCCAAGGCAGGAGGATCCTTCAGCACAGGAGTTTAACACCAGCTAGAGCAAGAGCAAGATCCCCATCTCTGCTAAAAATAGAAAAACTAGCTGGGCATGCTGGCTTACTCCTGTAATCCTAGCTCTCTGGGAGGCCAAGGTGGGTGGATTGCCTGAGCGCATGAGCTCCAGACCAGCCTGAGCTAGGGTGAGACCTTGTCTCTAAAAAAAAAAAAAAAAAAAAATAGCTTGGTGTTGTGGCAGGCGCCTGTAGTCCCAGCTACTTGGGAGACTGGGACAAGACAATAGCTTGAGCCCAAGAGTTTGAGGTTGCTGTGACACTATGGCACTCTATCGGGGGTAACAGAGTGAGACTCTGTCTCAAAAAATAAAAAGTAGAAAAACTAGGCAGCACCCATAGCTCAGTGGGTAGGGTGCCGGTCACATATACCAGGGCTGGCTGGTTTGAACCTGTCCTGGCCAGCTAAAGCAATAATGACAGATGCAACAAAAAAATAGCCAAGCATTGTGGCAGGTGCTTGTAGTCCCAGCTACTTGGGAGACTGAGGTAAGAGAATCGCTTAAGCCCAAGAGTTGGAGGTTGCTGTGAGCTGTAACGCCACAGCACTCTACCGAGGGGTGACATAGTAAGACTCTGTCTCAAAAAAAAAAAAATAAAAACTAGTCAGGTGTTGTGGCAGGTGCCTATAATCCCAGCCACTCAGGAGGCTGAGGCAGGATGATAGCTCGAATCTAGGAATTTGATGTTGTGAGCTAAGCTGATGCCACAGCATTCTAGTCCAGGCAACAAAGTGAGACTCTGTCTCAGAAAAAAGGAGGGGAGGGACGGAGGAAGGAAGGAAATCCTATGTAAAGGTCTCTTCTATGACCTATAGTAGGTACACAATCCATGGTAGATGTCTAAACATAATGGTCACCTACCTAGTACAGTCCCTTTTCAGATGAAGGGCCTAAGTGCTGAGGAATGACTTTGTCAAATGCTTCTCCACCCATCAGAGCCATCCTCTGTCCTCCCAGCCAGAGCAATGTGCCATCTAGAAGACATGTTCAGTTAAGTGGGATCCAGGGCCAGAGGGAAAATACCAGTATTTGGTGAGGTTTATGTTCAGTGTACCTTTTCTACTGAGCCTTCATTTGTGTTCCCTTGGACCACTTGGCCAGGTTACTATAGCCTGTGGGAAGGTTTTACTCAGAAACATAGGAATAGCTGCAGAGTGGGAAGTGCTTTGCCTGCCTCCCTGGCCTCCTAAACCAAACTTGGTATTGCCCACTTTTTAACCTGCCTGCTTATGGCAGCCTTTTGCAGGAGGTTACTGAGTTACTGAGGCCTGCATAAGGGCCATCATTGGGCCAAAGTGTGTTGTATGGGAGTTGCTGCTGCATCCTGTCAGACTAGCAGACCAGTGTGCTTTACAACACCAGTCACATTCCAGTGTAAAGAGCCCTGTGAGAGCTGCTGAAAGGTACAGCTGAGGATGGCACCTTCCAGACCAGTGCTAGATCTACACCAGGTTCAGTTTTCCGTTTCTTTCAGGGTGAGACTGGTGTATTAGTCTACATTAGCTCTCCATTGTGTAAAAAATGAAGAGAACATTCTTGTCTTGTTTCCCAAAATATAAGACACTTTATTTCTCATTAGGTATACATGTTCATTATAAAAACTAATTTAAACAATACTGAAATGCCAAACGGAAAGTAAGCTTGGCCCCTGTAGCTCAGTGAGTAGGGCGCCAGCCACATACACCTAAGGTGGCCGGTTTGAGGGGGCAGGTTCGAGCCCGGCCTGGGACTGCTGAACAATAATGACAACTGCAACCAAAAATAGCTGGGTGTTGTGGCGGGCACCTGTGGTCTCAGCTGCTCAGGAGGCTGAGGCAGAAGAGTTTCTTAAGCCCAAGAGTTTGAGGTTGCTGTGAGCTGTGATGCTATAGCACTCTACTGAGGGTGATAGTGAGATTTTGTCTCAAAAAAAAAAAAAAAAGTAAAATTCACCCAGATCCCACTTATATAATCACAACTGACAACCAGCTGTTGAATCTTCTATCCTTTTCACCCCTCAGGTAAGCACAAAGATCCTTATTTTTTTCAATTACAAGGGCTAACTGGTCTTGGTACTTAGTGTATATCAGAACTTATGCCAAGCGCTGGCTGGCAGCAGCCCCTCTTGCCTCCCAGGCCTTTGTCTCTGTTATCTATTCTGCTGGCTATACCAGATGCAGTTCTCTACTTATAATTTTAGGTTTCATCATCTTAAATATTATTGATACTTCTTCAGAGTCTTCCTGACATCAAAAGTCAGGTTCCTTGTTAGTTTTCGTCACATCCATTACTTTTCCTTGATCTACTTGTACCATAATCTGTTATTTATTTTTATGCTTGTTCAATGTCTGGTTTTGTTGTTGTTAGCCTGGAAGCTCTCAGAGGGCAGCAACTGTTTGCCTGCCACAGACATGTTCAATAAATATTGTCAAATAAATGAAATAATCTCATTTTCACAACTATGTGTGATACCATTTTAACCCCATTTTAGAGATGACTAAAGTTGAGGCTTAGAACCTTTCCTTAATGAGCCCAAGGTCACATAGCAAATCAGTGGATCCATGTGTCTGTCTTCACCCAGCCTGTGTGCTGTTAAGTATTGACCACTAAGCAACCATGGCTTCTCACAGACTGGCAGGAAACTTTTCCTTTTTATGAAGATATTGTGCAACCTTTCCTTGTCAATAATATACACTTACGTGGGGTTTTGTTTTTTTGAGGCCAGGTCTTGCTCTGTGGTTTGGGCTCAAGTGCAGTAGCTGCAAACTCAAATTCCTAGGCTCAAGTGTTTAACTTCTGACTCTAGGCAGGCACCATCACTGCCTGGCTGATTTTTATATTTTTTGTTTTCTATTTTTTGTCAGGCTGGTCTGGAACTCCGGGTCTCAAACAATCTTCCTGCCTTGGCCTCCCAAAGCATTAAGATTACAGGTGTGAGCTATGGGGCCCAGCCTATGTTCATAATTTTTATTTTATTTTATTTTATTTTTTTTTGAGACAGAGTGTCACTTTGTCACCCTCAGTAGAGTGCCCTGGCGTCACAGCTCACAGCAACCTCCAGCTCTTGGGCTTAGCCGATTCTCTTGCCTCAGCCTCCTGAGTAGCTGGGACTATAGCCGCCTGCCATAGCACTGGGCTTTTTTTTTTGTTGTTGGTGCAGTTTGGCCAGGGCTGGGTTCGAACCCACCAACCTCAGTATATGGGGCTGGCGCCCTACTCACTGAGCCACAGGCACTGCCCTGTTCATAATTTTTAATGATGCCATGGTATTGCATCATGTGGATGTAATTTATTCATTTATTCCCTTGTTGGGCTTCTCAATTTTTCCCAGTTACATAAGACCTTATGATGAATGTCTTTGTACATGCATATTTCAGCACTTCTTTCAGCACTTGTAATTTTATTCCTTATGATAAATTCCTAGAAGTTTGCACATTTGTTTACAACATGACCAGCTGCAAGATTGGGTAGTGAGGTGCTTGAAGGAATGGAAATCATGGGTGCCAGCACTTCTGAATCCCCCTGGAACTTTTTCAAGATACTCATGCCCAGGTTCCACCTTAGGAGGCCGATGGTGGGCCAGGGCACTGGCGCTGTTTTTTGGGTTTTTTGTTTGTTTTGAGACAGAGTCTCACTATGTCACCCTCGGTAGAGTGCAGTGGCATCATAGCTCACAGCAACCTCCAACTCTTGGGCTTAACAGATTCTCTTGCCTCAGCCTCCCAAGTAGCTGGGACTACAGGCGCCCCCCCACATTGCCCAGCTATTTTTTGGTTGTAGTTGTCATTGTTGTTTGGCAGGCCGGGCTGGATTCGAACCCGAGTGCTCTGGTGTATGTGGTCCGTGTCCTAGTCGCCGAGCCACTAGCACTGTTTTGAAGGTTCTGGGGTGCCAGGAATTCAGGACCGTTGGATTAAGCTGGTGGTCACAGCAGGTGCTAAGTCGTATAAGTTGTAAAATGCTTAGTCAGGCATTGTGGTGGGTGCCTGTAGTCCCAGCTACTTGGGAGGCTAAGGCAAGAGAATCATCTCAGCCCAAGAGCTGGAGGTTGCTGTGAACTGTGATACAAGAGCACTCTACTGAGGGTGGAAAAAAGTTGTAAAATGCTGACTGCCCTTGGCCCCCGTCAGGCCCCAGTGTCCTTTTTTTTTTTTTTTTTTTTTTTTTAATACAGTCTCAAGCTGTTGCCCTCGGTAGACACAGCAACCTCAAACTCCTGGGCTTAAGCGATCCTGTTGCCTCAGGCTCCTACAGGCGCCCGCCGCCACGCCCTCCAATTTTTGGTTATAGTTGTCCTTGTTCGGCTGGCCCGGGCTGGATACGAATCCGCCGGCTCCGGTGTATGTGGCTGGCGCCTTAGCCACTTGAGCTACAGGCGCCGAGCCAGTTTCCTCCTTTTTAAGGGGCTGAGAGGAGCCTGACTTAGATGACCTGGACTCCTTCTGTCCCCCAGTGTTGGGGGGCCAGACACTACCCGCTTTCTGGTGCGCAGGGCGGGGGAGGCAGCTGGGAAGATGACGTAATGTGTCCACAGCCCACGCCAGAGGCGGCCGGCTGTCGCGGGTGGAGGGTGACCTGTTAACCCTTCATTCCCACCCGGGAGGAAGGAGTGCTTGTGGAGCACATCCAACGAAAAAGGGAGCGGCTCCCTTAAACCAGGACGAGAAGGCTGGGCTGAGGACCCAACGACTACTCTTTGCATTAGCTCGAAGACCTCGGAGGGAGGGGCCCCGCTATGCAAATCTGAGCTGCTGATCGATGACGCGCCATCACCCCACGCGCTGCTTTGCAAGCTGATTGGCTGAGATGAGCCTGGTCCCATTGACAATAAACAAGGGGGCGCGCGGCCTGGGGGCGGGGCAGCAGAGGGCGCTGGCTGGGGAGGGGAAATATCGCCCCGCCCCTTCCGCGCGGCGCCGGGGCGCAGCGCAAACATGGCGGCTGTTGGCTCGAGCCGGTGAGGCGGTGCCGGGCGGGGGCTGTTAGGTGTCATGGGTGGTGGCGGCGGCACCGCCCCCGCGTCTCCCTGAGCGGGACGGCAGGGGGGCCCTCTGCGCTGGGCCGGGCGATGGACGAGAGCAGCGAGCTGGCCGGTCTGGAGACCATGGAGACCCTCACGGAGCTGGGTGATGAGCTGACCCTGGGGGACATCGACGGTGAGTGGTGGGTGGGTGCGTAGGAGTGCGGGGGGAGCGCGGGGAGGAAGGGGTTACGGCTGCGCGCGCGGATGCGCGTGCGCCCACTCCCCGACAGCCTTGGCTCACGCGGGAAGAACCCCGCGCGCGTGGCCACCTCGGCAGTCCCCAACCCTTCCGGCGCTGCGAGCGTGAGCCAGAAGCGGCCGCTCCGCTCCGGGTGCGGTGGGATCTGGGGCGCCGCCGGGCCAGAAGTGGAGCGAGGGTCGCAGGTCCGGATGCGAGGCCGGGGACGTCTCCGGGAGCAGCCTGAGGAGAGCGCACGGCTGTCGTCTCCCTCGCGCGCCCCCACGCGCTATCCGTCGTTCCGCTTTTCTGCCGCCAGCGGCCGTGCGTCGCACCTGTCACTCCCTGCCCGGCCTCGGGGGCGGCTTTGGCATTCCCAGGACCCAGCCCTTACTCTCCTCGTCCCCCTGGTCTGCCTGGGGTTGACCGACGGCGGGTCTCCAGGCGCTGTGGGAAACTTTGGGCAGAGGCTGAAGCAGGTTGCCGATGTACCGAGGGGTAGCGGCAGAGCGTGGACGCATCTCTCTGGGATGGAGACCTAGGCGCGCGGGTGCGCGTGCGAAAGCTCCTGCTTTCACACCGCAAAGGAATTGAGCAGAAGGAATTTTGAGTTGTTGCCCCTCGGGTACAGGCTGGGGAGTGGGTGGCCTTTGTTCCGGCGGCCTTAAAGGCGAAGTGGAAAGAGCTGGTAGGACCCCTGGGATCCTTACAAAATGCTCTCATTTTACAACCACGGGAACCGAGGGTGAGAGAGTGACTTGCCCAAGGTCACACAGCTGGTATACAAAGCCTAGTTCTGGGCCAGTGTTGGTTTCTTTGCACTTCACTATTGGGGATGAGGAGTCCAGTGGATATGCTAGTAATTCTCAGTAGTTGAGATTTTCTTACGTTTCAGGCCCCAAATACTTTGTATTATTTCAGTTATTCCTCACAACAGTCCTGAGTTTTAGGTATGCTTATTATCCCTATTTTAATATAGTCATAAAAGAGACTGAGATCCGGAGATGTAGAGTTGTCTTAGGCCACTCATCTTGGAGAGTCCAGAACCCATACTCTTAAGTAGTAACTCAGGTACATTGTGCTTTTCATTTTACAAAATGCTTTCATGTCCAGGATCTCACAACAGCCTAGCAGGCCTGTATGGTGGCTGCTTTTATGAAGATGAAGAAATAGAGGCAGCAGAAGATTGTCTACTGGGGAAAGAGATAAAAGAGCAAATAACTGAATAGGATTCATTTGCCATTTTCCCATTTTGGTTTTGTGATATTTCTCCCCTTGATTTATCTTCCCTTTCCATTTTGGTCCTCCCAGTAGTATGGTAAGACTTAATTGAAGTCTCTTACACTCTTCACTTTCACTAAGTGCTCCTAAATACAGAGATGGGTTAACAAATGGGGAGATGGTACAGGAATTCTTAGAACTTAACAAGGGCATCTAAAATGTTAGAGAACTTCTGGGCCAGCCCCTGTGATAAGCACCCATACACATTAATGCTCTCAATCCTCATAACAACACGATCTGGTCGAAAGAACTGTTAATACTAATCGCCTCCCTCTCATACACCCTGAAACTGAGGCCCAAGGGTGGTTTATTAACTTACTGAAGAGTACACACAGCCAGTCAGAAATGCTGTGTATCCAGGCTGCCTACCAGCAAGGGCACAAAAAGAAAGCCATGTGCATTTTGTATTCCTATTCCATAATTGATTCTTATTTGTCTTAATTTGTAATGTGCTAAATTACTTGGTGGTTAGTACTAACTTTATTCCTGTATGTTGCTGAATAAAATGTCCACTCTGGAAATTACCACAGTGGTTCAATGGCTTCATAGGTCTCCTACCAGGTTTGATACTAGTGGAAGAGGATTCTACGTCTTTATCCTTCTAGAAGACCTGGCTTATAACAGTGCATGAGGCTCTTTCTCAAAATACAATTACATACCACAGAAGGAAATGGTGTGGCTGTTCTGTCACAAGAGACCTAGAAGCCAGGTTTGGGAAAATTGGTTCCCTGTCTTCAGTTGATTAACAGTTATTCAAGTGTCAACTGTATGTGAGCTGCAAGGAACCATGAAAGATGGGAAAGATAGTTCTGTGACCTTGTGGAGCTTGAGATGAATAATAAACTATAGTGCTTGTATAGAACAGTTTACAGTTGCACATGGCAATAAGTGAAATACAGCAATAAAGGTAGCTTGGTAAAGTCTTATCAAAAAGACCATGCCAAGGAGGTAGCTCTTGAGGGCCTTGAAGGGTAAGAGGTGTTGGGCAGGCTAAATGTCAGTGATCTGCAGATTTAACCCTTGATACTCACCCATCTGTTCTCCTTGCTAAACATTAGCTCCCTGAGCACAGGGACCTTTGTTTTGTTGACCCTGAATTCTTTGCACCTTAGAACAGTGCCTGGCACAGTAAGAATGCCCACTAAATATTTGTGGAATGCCTGAATGAGTCCAGTGGTCTTAGGCAGGGCAGGAAACTAAGTTGCACTGGATATGGTTTGGGGTTGGAGTATTTTAAAGGTAGCCAGCTCAGATGCTTTTAGGAACCAGTCAGGTGAAAAAGAGGAGTGTGAGTACATTTATTTTCTTTGTATGTGTATGGTGGGGATAAGGGGTACTTGAAACCTAGAGAGCTCATGTCTCCCTCTAAGAGGGGTATGCAGGCAGAAATCCTTCATTCCACAAAGTCTACTCTGCTCCAACTCACTAGTACCTTTCATGGGTATAAACTAAAGGAGGCCAGATTCGTTCACTCTTGAGTGGCTTCTAAGTTACCCCCATGACTGACAAAGTGGTAAGGGTAGCTTTGAACAAGACGGATGAAGTTTTTTCTCTTTCAGGAAGTAACTTCTTGATGAAGGAATTACAAGTTAAAGTAAATGACCAACTTTGGTGGGGCACTGTGAAAAAAAAAATTTATGATGTGGAAGGATCACTTGAGGCCAGGAGCTCAAGACCAGCCTGGGCAACCTAGCAAGAGTCCATCTCTAAAAATATGTATAAAAATAAAAAATTAGTTGGGCATGGTGGTTCTTATCAGGAGGCTGAAACAAGAGGCTCACTTGAGCCAAGAACTTAGAGGATGCAGTGAGTTATGATCACGCCATTGTGCTCAGCCTGGGCAGCAGAGAAAGACCTCTGTCTCTTTAAAAAAAAAAATGCTGGACATGATGGGACAGGTCCTCAATGGGAGGGAAAATGCTGGAAGTGGCAGGGCAGGTCCTCAGTGAAGGCTTGATCCTGAAGGCAGAGCAGAGGTAGAATACTAAGATCAGGAGAGGTCAGAAGCCAGCAGAAAGGGCTAATTTGGGGAGGTGATGAAAATTTGTCTTAAGTGGGCTGAAAGTAAAGTGTGTGAGGGTCATTTAGTAGATGAAATGGGAGGCAGATACTCAGGAGGAGGTCAAAATGGATGGAGATTGAGGAGTAGCCACCTATGTATTCATGAATCAAGGATAGAGGCGAGGAGAGAACTGGGAGGTTTAAAGTGAAGAAAGTAATAAACTAAGAGTAAGTGAGCTTTTCAAGGAGTGGTCAATGGATGATGTAGACAGGGGACAGCAAAGGTGACCAGGGGCAGCAAAGTCAAAGGATTTGGTAATTAGGCAGTTGACCTTTGACAGAGCAGTCAGGTGAGGGGGGTGTCTAAGGTTAGATACACTGGGATTCAGGAGTGAGTGGGATCTGGGCAAGCAGAGGTAGTAGCTGTTCTCTTCAGAGGTTGAAGACATTTTTTCAATGAGCTCATCTATTTTCTGTCTTTATGAGTTTGCATATTCTGGACATTTTATAAATGTCATCAGACAACATGTGGCTTCTTAGCATAATGTTCAGGTCCATCCATGTCACAGTGTAATGTTCTGTTGTATGGCTATACCACATTTTGTTTATCCACCCAACGTTTATGGACATTTGGACAGTTTCCACTCTTTGGCTATTATAAGTGAAGCATGTTCGAGTATCTGTTTATTATAAGTGATTCATATTCAAGTTTCTGTTTCTGGACATGTGTATTTGTTTCTCTTGGTAGTTCTACATTTTTTGTTGTTGTTTGTGTTTTCCAAAGACTTATAATAAAATTCCATTTATTCACTAGCTTAGTTTCTATGTTCCTGTAACTAATTCAGCACCAAATTAGCATGATGGTCAGTTCCTTGTTTTCCTGGACCCTTCCCCTTTTTGCCCCATTTGGGAGTTACTGTTTAGTCTCCTCTCCTCTTGTTACCTTGGGGCAGCCCCTAACCATCATCCTGGGGGAATTGGTGAAGTTCCTGTTTTCTAGTTCTTGTTTTTTCACTCTCTTGTTTTGATGGAGCAAAATCTCTAGTAACTTCCTGAGGAAGAATACTTGGAGGTAAGTTTTTTGAGGCTTTTCTCACTAAAAGTATTATTATTTTAACCTTACTCCAATTTCATAGTTTGGCTGAGTTTGGAACTTTAGATTGGATATATATATATAATTTTTTTTTTTTTTTTTTTTTTTTGAGACAGAGTCTCACTTTGTTGCCCTTGGTAGAGAGCTGTGGCATCATAGCTCACAGCAACCTCCAACCCTTGGACTCAAGTAATCCTTTTGCCTTAGCCTCCCAAGTAGCTGGGACTACAGGCATCTGCCAGAAAACCTGGCTATTTTTAGAGATGAAGGGTTTCACTTTGGCTCAGGCTGGTCTTGAACCTGTGAGCTCAGGGCATTCCACCCTCCTTGGCTTCCCAGAGTGCTAGGATTACAGGCGTGAGCCACCGTATTATAATATTATAATTTTAAAGGCATTGCCTGATTGTCTTCTCAATTATAATAGTTGACCTTTCTCTTCTGAAAGCTTTTAGGATCTTTCCTTTATCCTTGGTGTTCTGAATTCCACAAAATGTTCCTTGATGTGCCCAGGCTGTCAGTCCCTGTCCCTACCTAGTGGGCTCGAGAGAGCTACCTGTGTCTGATACCTGCCATTCTCCTGCTGTTAGCCTACTCTGTACTAGGCCTGCAGAGGAACGTCCTGTTCCTGAGCCTTTCGACGGCACTGTCTTGGACTTATGCTGGCTTCCTTCTCCCTGCAGGTACCCAGTTTCATCTTTGTCAAGGTACCCTGTCAGTCAGTACCTGACACTGAATAGGTACTCTGTAAAAGTGTATCTAATGAGGAAAGGAAAGCACTTTCAAGTTCAGTCTGGTTCATGTCATTGAGAAGGTTGGAATGGCTAACTGGGTGAGCTAGGAGTGAGTTTGCGGATGGTTGTGGTCTGCCTGCCACTGAGAGGTGGAGGTGATGAGAAGGGATAGAAACTGAGTTCACATTTCTACAGTGGTGCTTTGAAAAACCTCCTTAGTGAGGTGAAGCACATATCTACTTTTTACGCTGTATGTACCTTTTTAAAGACATTAGCTTTGTTTGACACCTGAATATATGTCATTGCCACTAATGTGTGGTTGAAAAAGCTGCTGTTGCTCACAGCTTATTTATTTTCTACCCATTTTTAGTTCCTGGTCTCATCCAGTCACACATCCTGGAACATGTTTTCTGGGGTTACACAGACCACCAAACTATAGTCCCCTTGGGTTTTTCCTCCTTCCTCTGTTTTTTTGGCCTCACCCTTAACAAACATTCTCTGCATTCACACCTAGGCCTTTGGCCTAATGTTCCTGAGTGCTGCTTGCTTGTCATTGACCAGTGTTTTATATAGTCCTCATACTCAGCTCATATTATGGCATATTTTTAAAAGTATATTTTTGCTTCTTTCTCAACTACATCTTTTCCTCCTCAAATTCATAATTGAAAAAGGAAATTCTTAAGCAGCTCTATTCAGTTAGAACTTTCCAAATATCAAATATTCATATCCTTCTGGATTCTTGTCTGAACACTGTTGAGGTACACAAATATTATCACGATGTTTTCACATACAGGGTTGCTATATATTGAAATAGCTGAGGTGTGTTAACCATATAATCCATCAAATAGGCAAACGCTTGCATACCCATGTGCCTGTTGAACATTTTCATCCTTTGCAATTTTTCCTTAACATGAGCACTGTTGTTCTGAACACTTTTGAATAAGTCACTTTGTGTGTGTGTCCTGAAGAGGAGTCTTCATGTTGAAGAGATTGTTTACACATTGCCAGCTGTAGCCCTTTCAATTTCAAAATGTTTCTACAAGTTAGTGTAGTTATTGAGAACTACAACTTGGAACATATTTTTATTTTTTGAAAAGATACTGCATTCATGTGATTCAAAATAAAATACACGAAAGGATACTGTAAAAAATCTTACTCTCAACCTTGTTCACCATCTACTAGTGGAAACTAATTTTTAGTTTCTCTTTTAGAACTTATTTGCTATTATACATATAAGCAATAACAAATATGGATTTTAATTTTTGCTCTTTTATTTAGTTAAAAAATGTAGCATGCTATGAGCCCTGTTTTTCTGAACCTTGCCTCTTCTTTTCCACATGTATCTTAGAGATCTTTCCAGACTTTCTCACTGCTGCATCTTTTTTCATTGTATGGATTTACAGTAATTCATTCATCCAGTCCCTTTTTGATGGACATTTGTGGGTGTTTTCAATCTTTTGCTGTTAATACAGTAGACAATTGATACTTGTATCTGCAGAATTAAAAGCGGTGCTGCAGTGAATAGCTTTGTCAATTCATCATTTCACACATGTTCGGGTGTAGGTGCAGGGGGGATTACTAGAAATGGGATTTTTTTTTAGTCAAAATGAGGATGGTAGTCTCTCTGTCATAGATGTTGCAAGAATCCAATGAGAAGGCCAGGCGAGATGGCTCATGCCTGTAATACTAGCACTCTGGGAGGCCAAGGCAGGTAGATAGCCTGAGCTCACAGGTTCAAGACCAGCCTGAGTTGGAGCAAGACTTCATCTCTAAAAATAGCCAAGCGTTGTGGTGGGCACCTGTAGTCCCAGCTACTTGGGAGGTTAAAGCAAGAGAATCACTCGAGCCCAAGAGTTTGAGGTTGCTGTGAGCAAGGATGCCACGGCACTGTACTGAAGGCAACAAAGTGAGACTTAAAAAAAAAAAAAAGAATCCAGTGAGATAAAATAGAAGGAAGGGGCATAAACTAACATTCTGTCCTGGCTCTGTGTGCATTTGTAGTTTTGTTAGATCCTACTAAATTGTACGTGGTGAACGTTTCAATTTATACTTCCAGCAGCATGTGGGAAGGTGCCTGCTTCCATAGCTTCTAGGCATAGTCCACTTGGGACTCCATTTTGCCATACTTTTGCCAGTTTAGAGCTTACATCATCCTCACCTTCGATACTGCACATATCCAAACCCTCTGTTATGGCCTCCTGACTCCTGACTGGACTTTGCTATATTCAAGAACACTGGACAGTCAGTGGGTAGTGACTAACTTTCTGGGTGATCCTTGCGAGTGCCTCAGATATCCTCTTTGTTTGCCCAGGACCCTAGTGGTTGGGATTATCTAAAACTTCTTCAAATTTATTGGAGTGATCCTTCATCTGATTTTGACTTCATCTCTTTACTTTTAAAATTGCTCCCTAAGGTACATATAGCAGCTCTTTATGTTAAGCTCTCTGCTTGGGAACACTTGAAAAATGTTTCCTGTTTTACATTGTTTCATCAGAACTCTGTTCCTATCTGATCTTTCATGTAGTTCCAGGGTGGCAGCTTTTGCTGTCCTAAAATTTCAGTGCACCCCTCACATAAAATGCTTTGGGGCTTTTCATCACCATAAATAGTGTTCTGGAAGTTGCTTCCTTTCACTGTAATTCTCTTAGACCACTTTTTACCAAAATCTGCAGATTTTTTAGGAAATGCCACTTTGTTATGAATAGCCTCATTTCTCACAGTACTTTGATTTGGATTTTTAAAAACCAATCACGGTAGTTTTTCTGAGCTATTTGAGTAGGCTTTCTGCTTATTTCATTGGCAGAGCTGGACATTGAGCTGTCGTGATTGTTTTCTATTGCGTTAATTCTTCTGGCATGCATATACAGTCATGCATCACCTAGCGATGATATGTCAGTTAATGATGGACCACATACGCAACGGTGGTCCCATAAGACTATAACAGAGCTGAAAAATTCCTATCACTTACTGAAATTGCAGGTGTTGACCAGGCGTGGTGGCTGACGCCTGTGATCCTAGCTTTCTTACTAGGCGAAGGCAGGTGGATTGCCTGAGCTCAGGAATTTGAGACCAGCCTGAGCAAGAGCAAGAGCAAGACCCAAAAATAGAAAAATTAGCTGGCCGTTGTGGCAGGCACCTGTAGTCCAGCTACTCGGGAGGCTGAGCCAGGAGGATCCCTTAAGCCCTTGAGTTTGAGGTTTTTGTGAGCTATGACAGCATGGGACTCTACCCAGAGCACAGAGTGACACTCTATCTCAAAAAAAAAAGAAAAAAAAAATTGTAGCTGTCATAATGTCATAGTGCAACCCATTACTCACATGTTTATGGTGATTCTGCCAGTCCTATAAAAGTATTATATATAGTACAAAATACTTGATAATAAATGGCTATGTTACTGTTTTACACATTTAATATACTATAGTTTTATTATTATTTTTTTAAATTTAACATCTATGTGCCAATTTATCATTATTACAGAGTGCGCTCCTCTACTTATAAATAGAAACTTACTGTGGACAGGTCCTTCAGGAGATATTCCAAGAGAAGCAATCGTTATCACAGGAGATGACAGACAGCTTAATGCTTGTTATTGTTTCTGCAGACCTTCTAGTGGGACAAATGAGGAGATGGAAGACAGTGATATTGATGATTCTAACCCTGCATAGGCCTAGGCTAATGTGGGTCTTTGTTAAAAACTAAGACACATTGGTGTGGTCCCACTTAATTGACACAATGTAAGGGTATTGGCACATCTTTTGGGTGTGGAACACAACTATAAGAGGTACTCTACCTAACATCTGCAAATATTGTAACCTAGTTGTTTGTGCTCTCACATTAACCTAAAATAATTTTTTTGTTTGTTTGTTTTTTTTTTTGAGACAGAGCCTCAAGCTAATGTCCTGGGTAGGGTGCTGTGGCATCACAGCTCACAGCAACCTCAAACTCCTGGGCTTAAGCAATTCTCTTACCTCATCCTCCCAAGTAGCTGGGACTACAGGTGCCTGCCACAGTGCCCAGCTATTTTTTGGTTGTAGTTGTCATTGTTTGGCATGCCCGGGCCAGATTCGATCCCACCAGCTCCAGTGTGTGTGGCTGGCACCCTAGCTGCTTGAGCTACAGGCGCCACCAACCTAAAATAAATTTAAAAATTATAAAGAAAAGTAAGACACAAAAAAAAGTTTAAAAGTAGGCCAGGCATGGTGACTCATGCCTATAATCCCAGCACTCTGGGAGGCCAAGGCAGGTGGATCGACTGAGCTCACAGGTTCAAGACCAGCCTGAGCCAGAGTGAGACTCTCCGCCTCTTAAAAATAGCCCGGTGTTGTGGTGGACACCTGTAGTCCATCAGCTACTCTGGAGGATGAGGCAAGAGAATTGCTTGAGCCCAAGAATTTGAGGTTGCTGTTAGCTATGACACCACGGCACTCTACCAAGAGCGACAAAATGAGACTGTGTCTCAAAAAAAAAAAAAAAAAAAAAAGTTTAAAAAGTAAAAAACAAAAAATAAAAAATTCCTCATAAGATAAGGATATAAAGAAAGAAAATATTTTTGTACACCTATACAATGTATTTGTGTTTTAAGCCAAGTATTACAGATGAGTCAAAATTTGAAAGATCAAGAAGTTTATCAAGTAAAAAAGTTGCGGTAAGTTGAGGATAACTTATTATTGATGAAAGAAATGTTTTGTTTTGTTTTTTCTTTTTTTTGGTAGAGACAGAGTTTTACTTTATCGCCCACGGTAGAGTGCCGTGGCGTCACATAGCTCATAGCAACCTCCAACTTCTGGGCTTTGGCAGTTCCCTTGCCTCAGCCTCCCGAGTATCTGGGACTTCAGGTACCCGCCACAACGCCCAGCTATTTTTTTATTACAGTTCAGCCAGGGCTGGGTTTGAACCCGCCACCCTCAGTATATGGGGCTGGCGCCCTGCCCACTAGGGCACAGGCACCACCCCTGATGAAAGAAATTTTAAAATAAATTTAGTGTAGCTGAAGTATACAGAGTTTAAAAGTCCACAGTAGTGTATGGTATTGTCCTAGGCCTTTGCATTGACTAACAACTCACTCACCGACTCAACCCAGAGCAACTTCCATTCCTGCAAGCTCTGTTCATGGGATATGTCCAATGTAGGTTTACCATTTTTTGTCTTTTATACCTTATTTTTACTATAACTTTCCCATGTGCAGTTAAGTTTAGATACACAAATACTTACTGCTGTGTTACAATTATCTGCAGTAGTCATTAACAATAACATGCTATACAGATGTGTAATCTGGGAGCAATAAGCTATCCCATATAGCTTAGCTGCGTAGTAGGCTAAACCATCTGAGTATGTGTAAGTATACCCTATGATGTTTACACAGTTAGAGGAGCGTGTAACAACACAATTCTCAGACCATATCCTCATTGTAAAGAACATTGGCTATATTTGATAATGAATACAGGGCCATTTCATTTTGACTTTATGTTGACATGTTAAGGTACTTGGTGTTCTCTAAATAATCGTGACTGATTGTGCTCCTTATTGACTGTCTCTGCGGTCACCTTTACTTTTTGATCCTTTGCCAGGTTTTGAAATCACTGGGTAGGCAGTACTCCCTGTGTGCCCAACATTGTGTTCTGGTCATCCCTATTATTAGACCTTTTTATAGGCCTATTTTGTACTGGGCTCCAGGTACAATGCTGGGGATGTAAACAAGGCCATACCCTCACAGATTGTGTATGGCCCTGGGTGTCAGGCATCCACCCTTCCATACCTTAACCTATATTGTCTCATAAAATGGTATTACTTTTAATCTTTTCTTTAATTCTACAGTAGGCTATAGATGAGTTCAAGTACTAAGTGGTGGAATGGTGACCTAAATGCTGATGTCCAAGTCTAAAACTCATGTACTTTTCCTCTACCCCATACCACCTGATTGTCTGATGTGAACAGGCTTCTAAGTTGCCAATGCCAGGTGGCATGGTGGCCTTCAAAGCTATTTAGTTGATACATGTTTATCAAGAGGTGTGTGTTGGCTCTGTGCTGGCCACTTAAAGGGCATTTAAAATGACTTCCCCTGGGCCCCCCAGCACTTTTCTGAGCTTTAGTTCCCCCTGTAAGGTGGAGATTGGGGATATGTACATCATAGGTGCTACATATTAAATAAGCTAGGCTGGGTGCCTGTGGCTCAGTGGTTAGGACACTGGTCACATGCTACAGAGCTGGTAGGTTCAAACCCTGCCTGGGTCTGCTAACCGGGGTGGGGGGTGGGGGTGGGGATAGTCAGGCGCTGTGGTGAGTGCCTATAGTCCCAGCTACTAGGGAGGCTGAGGCAAGAGAATTGCTTGAGTCCAAGAGTTTGAGGTTGCTGTGAGCTATTACACAAGGGCACTCTACCGAGGGTAACAAAATAAGACTTTGTCTCAAAAAAAAAAAAAGAAGAAGAAGAAGTAAGCTAAAGCACAAAAAGGAAGGAGGCTGACATTCTCTTTTATCTCTCTCTGAGAATGAACAAAGAACTGAATGAACTTCAGTTTGCAAGTTGATGTTAGGACTAAGGGGGTCTTTTTTAGAATATAGTTTTGGAATGTTTATTTTTCTCTTTTTGAATGGGCTTTTGTAGATGTGGGCAGAACACAGAGGAGCAGTCACAGTGCTGTGTAAAGTGTTCTATTTCTGGATCACAAGACTGAAGGGTTAAATTTTGTTGACGTGATGAAATTTCTGAGTTGCAAAATCCCAGGGCTTGCATCTCAAGGTAAGACTCCCTGGGGAACGTCTGTTTAGAAACTAATCCTAAACCACCGAGGGACTTGCAAACTAGAAAACTTACCAATTTCTACATCTCCCAGGCCTTAGGAATTGCTAATGAGTATGTGTAAGTGTCACAATCTTGCTTTTCCATCTGGCCCTGTAGAACAGGTCTGTTGGGTTCAGGTTCTGGTTTGGAATCGTGAAGAAACTGAGCTACTGAACCAGATGTAGAACTGCATTGCTAAAACTGATGTCTGCCCAGCTCGGGCTCTCCTCCTCCTACAGCTTCAAAGGGAAATAATGCTTCTTAAGTGTTAAGATTTCAAGGAGGCCTTATGCTTTACAAAAATCCTTCTAATACATTTGTCTTCCTGACAGTGCTGTGAGGTCAGTGCTTGATTTTTATGCCTATTTCCATGGACATAGATAAAGGTACTGAGATTGAGAAATAAAATGATTGAAGTTGAATTTGAGTCTTCTAGTATGGAATCCCATACTCTTCCCTCTCCTGTGAGAGTGAGGTGGGAAATGCCCTGCCTCTGGAAGCTTGTCTGTTGAGCACCTTCTCTGGTCAGAAGTTGTTTTTTAATTTTTTTAAAAAATCATTGCTTTAATCATTTTAGCATGAGTATCCACTGTACTCACAGCACAGTGCTAGAGAGTATTAGAGATGAATGCTTCTTTCAAGGAGCTGACATTTAAACATCCAGGCATTATATACAAGGAAATAATGCAGCAGAGGCCATAACAGTGGAACAACTCCCAAGTTCTTGGAGCACTAAAGAAAGGAATTGACAAAATCTTCTAGGGACTCTGGCATTTGGGCTGAGTTGCAAAGGATCAATGACTATGATTTTAGAAGGTAAAGGAAGAGGCAGGGTGTTCATTTAAGTAGAATTGGACCAAGGTTGGGGATAATGTGGCCAGAGTACAGTAAGAGGTTCTTAAACTTGAAAGTGTGTAAACTCCCAGGGTACAGCTCCAAAGTTTTGAATCTAAAAGGTCTAGGAGATCATCCAAAGTACACTAACTAGTGAAGGAGTCAGGATCCGAGAGGACTTCTCAGGGAGATACCTTATAAGCTGAAGTCTGAAGGATACGGGGGTGGAAGAAGAGAGGAACCATTTTCTAGGATTAGTGAACAGCCGTTTTGAAGGGCTTGACCAGTGCTGGTGCTCAGGTGTTTGGATTTTTTTGCAGACTACACTCTTGATAACTGTGTTATCTTCCTCAAACACAGTTTTGGTCAGTGACCTCCTTCAGTTTGTCTTTATCAGTCAGAATACTTGGAGATAAGCCACAGAAACGGCTTCTGGCTAGCTTGAACAAAAAAGGGGGTTTATTAGAAGGGTAGTGCCTGGACTGACCAGAAAAGCTGGAGGACCAGATTTGGAAAATGGGCCAGAAACAAGAGTGGCTATTGGTTAGGACCCTGCCACCTTAAGGATCTATATATTGGGCGGCGCCTGTGGCTCAAAGAAGTAGGGCGCTGGCCCCATATGCCAGAGGTGGCGGGTTCAAGCCCAGCCCAGGCCAAAAAAAAAGAATCTATATATTGTTCCTGCTTCCCTGGATCATTCCCTCAAGAGTTGCACTCCTAATTGTAGCACACATTAATCAGAAAGACTGACAGGAAACCTTACCTTCCTCCATGACTGCCCACTGGGGATTCCCTGAAGGAAATTAGGGTTCTAATGGGAGAGTCGAGTCTAATCATGGACTAAAAGTGGCAAGTGTCCATTAGGTTTTCTGTGCATCTCCTCACCTCTGAAATGTCTATGGTGGCAGTAAGGCCTTTCACAGTTTAACTGTAGGCAGCTCCATCTCTACTTTGCTCCATGCTCTCCCTGTTTTACCAGATCACAGGATATTTCCTGATGCTATGGGCTTAAACTGTTTCTTTTGCCTGGATAACCTTTCCTTGTTATACCTTACAAAATTTTTCATCCTTTCAGCTCAGCTTTCACTGCCTACCTGGATCAGTCCTTTCTCAACTCTCTGACAGCCTTTTCTTTGGTAAGCACTCATTTGTTCTCACGCTTGTCACAGTTTATGGAGCTGGTCAGGTTTCTCCATCTTTTCTGTTTAAGCTGGAGAGGTGAGAAGAAAACCAGTACTTGTCAGTCCTCTGTGCTGAGCTCCACACAAGGCACTTAGGATCCTTCAGCCCCCCACACATAGTACACAGCAAACCTAAGGGTTGAATGGATATTTGTATTTGTAGTCTGATTTAATAAGTTGCTTTATAAGTATTAGTTTTCTCCTTAGAGAGGCTTAGGAGTGCGGTAATGAATGGAAGGGTAGGATGAAGGGTTGTTAGGGTCTTTCATTTTTGCCTGAATGGTTTAAGGAATGAAAAAGGTTGAGATCCCTTGCTTTGTAGACTCTGCCCCCAAGAAGAGTTCAGGTAAAGTGGCTTATGCCTGACTTGTTGACAGTGGGTTGCCTGTCATTGTGACATGCAAGGACCTCTTGCAGAACAGGATCATGCGGGATTGGTTCCATGGAGTCTCACTTTCTGGATCTTGCCCAACTTTTCTGTCTCCTGTTTCAAGAGAGTGAAAGAGCAGTATGATGCCAGGGCGGGAGCAAAGAGTTGGGAAATACAAGAAAGACCTGGGATGATGCATCCTTTTCTTTCTGAGCTTGGGGTGTTCACTGTACTCATTCCTGAGTGAAGCTTTTACTCAGCACCTGCTTTATGCTGGGTTCTGTTTGATGACATTCGTATGGTAATATAGCCAAAGCATCCACATTGTGGTGGCTTGGAACTTGACTTTACATCCCAGCTCCACTACCTGCTGACTGCATGATGTTGCATCAGTTACTTAGCCTGTTTGGGCTTCATTTTCTTTATCTGTGTGGCATCTACCTCAATGTTCTGTGGAGATTAAATGAAGCAGTCTACGTAATTGCTAACATAATAAGAGTTCAGTAGACATTAACAATTCCTGTGCTGTTTATTATCATTACTACTAATTTGCTTTGGATTTTTCTTCTTGAATGTTGTTCTTTTTATTTTTATTTATTTATTTATTTATTTTGAGTCAGAGTCTCAAGCTGTCACCCTGGGTAGAGTGCTATGGCATCACAGCTCACAGCAACCTCTACCTCTTAGGCTTAAGCAATTCTCTTGCCTCAGCCTCCCAAGTAGCTGGGATTACAGGTGCCCGCCACAACACCTGGCTATTTAGGGGTGGGGGTTGTAGTTGTCATCGTTGTTTGGCAGGCCAGGGCTGGATTTGAACCCGCCAGTTCTGGTGTATGTGGCTGGAGCCCTAGCGACTTGAGCTACAGGCACTGAGCCATGAGTGTTTTTTTTTTGTTTGTTTGTTTGTTTGTTTTTTGAGACAGAGCCTCAAGCTGTTGCCCTGGGTAGAGTGCTGTGGCATCACAGCTCACAGCAACCTCTAACTCCTGGGCTTAAGTGATTCACTTGCCTCAGCCTTCCACGTAGCTGGGACTATAGGCGCCTGCCATAATGCCTGGCTATTTTTTTTTTTTTTTTTTTTTTTTTTTGAGACGAGTTCTCACTCTGGCTCAGGCTGGTCTCGAACTCCTGAGCTCAGGCAATCCACCCACCTCAGCTTCCTATAGTAAAGAAACTGAGTCTTAAGGAAATTAATTTTCTAAAGGTAGTATAGCAATTAATTATATTACTTATTACTGGATTCAGAGCCAGTTCTCTTTGAAGTTGACCTAATTTTTATAAGTCAGACATGCACCAGTATGCTGAATTTAAGGAGGTGGTCAACTATGGAAGTTCTCCTGTTTGTGTGTATGTATTGAGAGAGTGTGTCTTTCTCTGTTGCCCAGGCTGGAGTCCTATCTTTTTTTAGAGACAGTTTCTTGCTGTGGTTGCTCAAGTTGGTCTCAAACTCCTGGCCTCAAACAGTCCTCTTGTCTTATGCTCCCAAAGTACTAGGATTACAGAGTGTTGGGATTATAGGCATGAGCCATATCTCCCAGCCTCCCTTTGAATTTAAATGTGAAATCCCCATTCAGTTTGGCCTTGCAAAACAGGCCTCCATTTAGCTTTTTGATACTCTTCTATTTTCCCTAAATATGATTCCTTGTCACCCTTTTTTTCTTTTTTCCCTTCCCTTAACTTCAGCTGAAATTCTTTTCTTTGTACAGTCCCTAGGAGGTGACCTAATGGTGATCATTTTTTAGAGCCATAGTCATATCCAAAACTCTTCTTCTTTTTCTTCTTTTTTTTTTTTTGAGACAAAGCATCAAGCTGTCACTCTGGGTAGAGTGCTGTTGCATCACAACTCATAGCAATCTCCAACTCCTGGGCTTAAGCAATTCTCTTACCTCAGCCTCTCAAGTAGCTGGGACTACAGGCGCCTGCCACAATGCCCAGCTATTTTTTGTTGTGGTTGTCATAGTTATTTTTAGCTGGCCCGGGCCAGGTTCAAACCCACCACCCTTGGTGTACATGGCTGGCACCTTAGCCACATGAGCTACAGGTGCCGAGCCCCAAAACTCTTCTTTAACCAATTTTCAGAAAATTTTCTTTATCAGTTGATGAAGTTATCTGACTTTCTATTTCAGGCATTTTGTGTTCTCCTCTCAAGTCAGAATCTAGCTCTAAGTGTTTGTTCAGAATGATTCTTTTTTGGGGGAGGGATAAAATAGGGTCTTGCTCAAGGTGGAGTGTGGTAGTGTTATGCCTCACTGCAATCTGAAACTCCTGGGCTGAAGTGGTCCTCCTGTCTCAGTCTCCCAAATAGCTGGGACAACAGGCATGTACCACCATGCCTGGTTAATTTTTCTATTTCTTGCAGAGACAGGGTCTATGTTGCCCAGGTTGATCTTTTTTTTTTTTTTGAGACAGATCCTCACTCTGTTGCTCTTTGTACAATGCCATGGCATCACAGCTCACAGCAATCTCAAACTCCTGGGCTTAAGCCATTCTCTTGCCTCAGCCTCCCAAGTAGCTGGGACTATAGGCATCCACCACAATGCCCGACTAATTTTTTATTGCTGTTGCATTGTTTAGCTGGCCCAGGCTGGGTTCGAACCCACCAGCCTTGGTGCATGTGGCCGGCACCGTAACCACTGTGCTACAGGTGCTGAGCCGCCCAGGTTGGTCTTGAACTCCTCCTGCCTCAGCCTCCCAAAGTTCTGGAATTACAGGTATAAGCCATTGCACCTGGCCCAGAATGGTTCATAATTATTTCATGATGTTATGGAGCTCTGGGCAGGGCAGTAAACCCTACAAACCACAATAAGCAATTACTGGACTGGAGGGGCTCTCCTTTCTAGAGCATTGTTGAACAACTTAATATGTATTTTTCTACATTTTTATTATAGAAAATAGCCCAGTTTACTACCAGGAATTGTAGGACTTCTTTCAAGAGGATCACTTAAGCCTAAGAGTTTGAGGTTGCTATGAGCTATGATGCAGTGGTACTCCACTGAGGGCGACAAAATGAGACTCTGTATTTTATAAATAAAATATAAAAATAAAAATACAATTTTATTTGCATTTGGGTCAGCCTACAGTCCAGCTGCTCAACCTGCTGGAATCTGTGATTTTTATCATGTTCCCAGTGTCTTGTAGATACACATGTGTGCTGTGATAGACTCCACGGACCTTATGTATGATGCTTGCACTGACTTCTTTTTTTTTTTTTTTTAAACAACTTTGTTTTCCATTTTATTGCACTGACTTCTTGATGTCAAGAACTAATTTATCATCTCTGTAGCCTGGTATACCATAGGTGCTCAACACATTGAAATCCTTTCATATTTACATATTTCCCCAAAAGTGGGACTTTACAAAAATTGCATAGATTGGTCCACATTTTCCGGGATAGTCTAAATATTTTAAATATCTTGTTCTATTATGAGGTCATATGTTCCTTCCAGTTTCAGATTTAGAAAATGTGATCACCATTTTTATAGGTTTGTGAAAGTTACTGTTGAGAGCAAGTTTTTTGTTTTGTTTCTTTTTTTAAACCAGGGTGCTTGGTGCTTGGTGCTTGGAGAGGTATAGGAGAGTAGAAGATTTTGTCCATGCACTTATAGAGTACAAAATAGAAGAAAAGCACTTTATTTATTTATTTAAAAACTGAGTCTTGGGGTGACGCCTGTGGCTCAAAGGAGTAGGGCACCTTCCCCAAATGCCAGAGGTGGCGGGTTCAAACCCAGCCCTGGCCAAAAACCGCAAAAAAAAAACAAAACCAAAAACAAAAACTGAGTCTTACTATGTTGCCCAGGCTGACCTTGAACTCCTGGGCTCAAGCCATCATCCCACCTCAGTCCTCCTAGTATCTGGGACTACAGGTGCGTACCATTGTACCCAGTAGCATTTTAAAAATATAACTTACTGTGGCAAGTAAAACTTTTTAAAAGTTAAAAACATACTCGTTTTTTTTTTTTTTTTTTTTTTTTTGCATTTTTTGTCATTGTCTGGGTTTGAAACCACCTCTGGTATATGGGGCCAGCGCCCTACTCCTTTAAGCCACAGGCACCTCCCAGAACGTACTCTTATGTTAATATGTTATGGGCACATATCAAAAATTGTATTAACATTATTAATGAGACTAACAGGATAACAAAGCTAGATTAAAGGGGAATGCGGGAAACTAATTTTTTTTTTTTTTTTAATTTAAAAACAATTTCTTTGAGACAGAGTCTCACTGTGTTGCCTTCGGTAGCCCTTGGTAGAGTGCTGTGGTGTTACAGCTCCTAGCAACCTCAACTTCTTGGGCCTAAGCGATTCTCTTGCCTCAGCCTTCCAAGTAGCTGGGACTATAGGTACCCGCCACAACAACCAGCTATTTTTTTGTTGTTGTGGTTGTTCAGCAGGCCTGGGCGGGATCCAAACCCACCATCCCTGAAGCATCTGGCTGGCGCCCTAACCACTGAACTATGGGCACTGAGCCAGGAAACTAATATTTACATAGTAAAAAAAAGAATGCAAGAGTAAGGTTCCAAATTTAGATGCAAAACCAGTCAATGCCCTGTAATACATGAAAACAAAACCTTGAAGGTTATCTTTTCTATCACAAAGAAGTCATTTGCAACTTATCAGATTTTCTGCTGGTTAACCATCTAACTTTACAGAATGGGGACCCAAATCAGTAGTGAATAGAATGTCAAACAAGGTTCACCTTTAGGGAGGCAGGTTAGTCAGTGCTCTATTAAAATTTTAAAGAGGGCATAGAACTTTTTAAAAAAACTTTATTTTTAAGTTTTAGATAATTTTTCTTTTCTTTTTTTTTTTTTTGAGACAGAGTGTCGCCCTGGATAGAGTGCCATGGAATCACAGCTCATAGCAACCTCAAACTCTTGGGCTTAAGTGATTATCTTGCCTCAGCCTCCCAAGTAGCTGGGATTACAGGCGCCTGCCACAACGCCCAGCTATTTTTTATTTATTTATTTATTTATTTATTATTATTATTATTATTATTATTTTGAGACAGAGCCTCAAGCTGTCACCCTGGGTAGAGTGTCATGGCATCACAGCTCACAGCAACCTCAAACTCCTGGGCTCAAGCAATTCTCCTGGCTCCACCTCCCAAGTAGCTGGGATACAACACCTGGCTATTTTTTGGTTGCAGCCATCATTGTTATTTGGCGGGCCTGGGCTGGATTTGAACCCGGCAGCTCAGGTGTATGTGGTTGGCGCCTTAGCCGCTTGAGCCACAGGTACCAAGCCTAGATAATTTTTCTTAATAAAATAAATCATAATTGGATTCAAGAGCTAAAAGATAGGGCCAGGCACAGTAGCTCATACCTGTAATCCTAATACTCTAGGAGGCCAAAGTGGGTGGATTGCCCTGAGCTCACAGGTTTGAGACCAGCCTGAGCAAGAGCATAACCCTATCTCTAAAAATAGCTGGGCATTGTGGTGGGGGCCTGTAGTCCCAGCTACTTGGAAGGCTGAGGCAAGAGAATCACATAAGCCCAAGAGTTGGACGTTGCTGTGAGCTATGACACCATAGCACTCTATAGAAGGTGACAAAGAGAGATTCTGTCTCAAAACAAAAAACAAAAAAAAACTAGGGCTCAGCGCCTACAGCTCAAGCAGCTAAGGCACCAGCCACATACACCAGAGCTGGCCAGTTCGAATCCAGCCTGGGCCTGGTAAACAATAATGACAATTACAACCAAAAAGAAATAGCCAGGCATTGTGGCAGGCGCATGTAGTTCCAGCTACTTGGGAGGCTGAGGCAAGAGAATTGCTTAAGTCCAGGAATTAGAGGTTGCTGTGAATTGTGATACCACAGCACTCTACCCAGAGCAACAGGGCCTGCCAAAGAACAATGACAACTACAACAACCACCCAGTCCGGCCAAACTGCAACAAAAAAACATAGCCAGGAATTGTGATAGGCGCCTGTAGTCCCAGTTACTTTCGAGGCTGAGGCAAGAGAATCGCTTAAGCCCAAGAGTTTGAGGTTGCTGTGAACTGTGACACCACAGCACTCTATCAAGGGCAACATGGTGAGACTCTGTCTCAAAAAAAAAAAAAGGTAGGGCTTGGCGCCTGTAGCTCAGCAGCTAGGGTGCCAGTTACATACACCAGGGCTGGTGGGTTCGAACCCGGCCCAGGCCTGCCAAACCAGGACAGCTGTAACCAAAAAACAGCCTAGTGTTGTGGCCGGTACCTGTAATCCCAGCTACTCGGGAGGTTGAGGCAAGAGAATAGCTTAAACCTAAGAGTTTGAGGTTGCTGTGAGCTGTGATGCAACAGCACTCTACTGAGGGAAACATAGTGAGACCTTGTCTCATAAATAAATAAATATAAAAATAAAAGATAGCTAAATGTGAAGTGGAAAAGAGTCCTTGATAAAGGTAACTGTAAGTAATTTCGAAGTGAAATTGTAACTTTCAGAGTTTGAAGAAAGGAAGATTAGTGGTGTCAAGTGTAGGAAAGATAGGCAGGGCAGTCACTTTTAAAGAAAGATTGCTCCACCCCACCCCAAAGGCATGTTCAGGAGAAGAGGTACTTTTCCAGATGGACAGTGAACTAAGGTAAGTGAAAAGTAAAACTCTGTTAACAGAAGGGAGCAATTGATAGGAAACTTTGGAGCTTGTATTTAAGAAATTTGATGTGATTTAAAGAACGACAAGATACTCAAAGAAAATAATTGCCCCCTGGGTAGGAAGTTCTGGTTGAAATCAAGGCAGGGTATGAAAATGGAGTGAAGAGTAAATCTGTGATTCTATGGGAGGAACCCTGACAGGAATTCAGAGAGAACTTAGGGCAGAGGGAAGAAGAAAGTTGAAGGTGATAATGCAGGTCATTCTCCTGGTTGAAGCAATGAGGGCTGGCTCAGGTCCCCTACTGTAGTGGATCAGAGAAGCCTGGACTTCTCTTTATTTTCTGCCTCTACTACATTTTTTCTGCAGAGCTGGATCCCTCTAGGGCTGCTGTGAGAGGTGAAGAGAGAGAGCCCCAGAGAGAGAGAGAGAGCAGGCAAGACCACTTGAGAATTCTTTTGAGTTCCCTTTGTGATTTCTTTTTCTCCTAATGCTTAATTCTTTTTCTTTTGTTGTATAATATTTGGTATATGCAAAGGAATAAATGACACATGTGTGTGTTGCAAAACGCAAGACCCACTGCCCCACCCAATTTTCCTTTGTGGTTTCTTTGCCAGTAAAGAGTTCACTCGTCTGTTGCTTGAAATATAGGATGCCTGAGTCACCAGTTTGCCATCCTGTGTCATTCAACACCTCTTCCAGTCTCTCTTTTCCCAGGAAGGTGACCCAGAATCCCCTTGAAGTACATGATGGTGTCTCTGTGCTCTGATGTGCCCCCTGGTGTTTGATGGAGTGATTGATGGAGATGACAATTTACCTATTAAAACTATCCCTTTAGCCTGTGCGGATGCTTACGCCTGTAATCTTAGCACTCTGGGAGGCTGAAGTGGGTAGATTGCTCGAGCTCAGGAGTTCAGAGACCAGCCTGAGCCAGAGTGATACCCCAGCTCTTAAAAAAAAGAAAAAGAAACCAGGCTTCAGTGGTGTACATAGCTCAATGGGTAGGGCGTAGGCCACATGCACCTGGGCTGGTGGGTTCAAACCCAGCCCGGGCCAGCTAAACAACAATGACAACTGCAACAAAAAAAATAGCTGGGTGTTGTGGCAGGCACCTGTAATCCCAGCTACTTGGAAGGCTGAGGCAGGAGAATCGCTTAAGCCTAAGAGTTTGAGGTTGCTGTGAGCTGTGATGCCACAGTACTCTACTGAGGGCAACATAGTGAGACTCTGTCTCAAAAAAAAAATTAAAAGCCAGGCTTCATGATGGGTACCTGTAGTCCCAGCTACTAGGGAGGCTGAGGCAAGAAGATTTGCTTGAGCCCAAGAGTTTGAGGTTGCTGTGAGCTATGATGCTATGGTACTCTACTTAGGATGACTAAGCAACACCTGTCTCAAAGAAAACCCCAAAACAAAACTGTTCTTTGTTCCTTATGTCATTGTTTACATTTCGGGGCTTCTACCTTGAAGCTTGTGGTTGACAGAGCCCAGTTCCTTAGCTGCCCCTCTGAGTGACTGGAGTGGGACTAACTGATGTTTTGGGTACTTGAAAAAGCAATGGTGATCACAAATAGTAGAATGGTGAAGACATAAGAAGTTATCTCACAATTGACCCTCAGGTAATAGCCTACATTTGATTTTTTTTTTTTTTTTTTAAATTATTAGAAAAAACTGGGAGTTCCAAGTGGGTAGATTGCCTGAGCTCACGGGTTCACGACCCCATCTCTAAAAAAGCTGGGTGTTATGGCAGGTGCCTGTAGTCCCAGCTACTTGGGAGGCTGAGGCAAGAGGATTGCTTTAGCCCAAGAGTTTGAGGTTGCTGTGAGCTAAGGCGCCAGGGCACTCTACCTGAGGGCAACAAAAGCAAGACTCTGTCTCAAAAAGAAAAAATACCCTTCAGAGATGGGATCAAGCAGAGTACTTGTTGAGAAGTAGATTTTGTGTTTACCTTCCTCTCTTTCACTAATTGTGGTCCCTCTCATTCCCACCACCTACATGTATCACATACCATGTTTACTTCTATATTCTTGTGCTTGTTGGACAGCTCTAATTCAAAAGATAAACAAAAAGCCAGGTGTGGTGGCTCAGTTTGGGAGGCTGAGGCAAAAGGATTGCTTGAAGCCAGGAGTTCGAGACCAGTGTGAGCATAAGTGAGACCCTGTCTCTACAATAAAATAGAAAAATTAGCCAGGCATGATAGCACATGCCTGTAGTCTTGACTCCTCTGGAGGCTAAAGCAAAAAGGTTGCTGGAGTCCTGGAGTTTGAAGTTCCAGTGAGTGATGATGACACCACAGCACTCTAGCTGTGGGACAACAGAATGAGACTGTATCTCCAAAAGAAAAAAAAAGCAATATGAACAAAGTTTAGGTGAATATTCCTATAATATCTTGGGGATGAAGGTTTTTTTTTTAATGTAACACAGAAATCATGTAAATTCACTATATAATAAAATTTATGTGCGGTCAGTTCTATTATAATGCAACATGTGTTCCGAAAAATTACCGTGCTTTGCAGAAAAACACAGGGTTTGTGGGCGGTGCCTATGGCTCAGTGGGTAGGGCGCCGGCCCCATATACCGAGGGTGGCGGGTTCAAACCCGGCCTCAGCCAAATTGCAACAACAAAAAAAATAGCCAGGCGTTGTGGCAGGCACCTGTAGTCCTAGCTACTCAGGAGGCTGAGGCAGGAAAATCGCCTAAGCCCAGGAGTTGGAGGTTGCTATGAGCTGTGTGATGCCACAGCACTCTACCGAGGGTGACAAAATGAGACTGTCTCTACAAAAAACAAAAACAAAAACAAAAACACACAGGGTTTGTTGGAAAGTAAGGATTAAGGATCACAACTAGCAAAAACTGCACAGATGACCCAAAAGGGGGGAAAAGGAAAAAGTCTTATTTTATTCAGAAAATTACAACCTAATCAAATGATCAACACAGTTTTACAGATAAGTGACTAAGAAATATATAAATACCATAGTACGTATGTCATTTTGCCTTGAAAAACACCTGGAATTTGCTTGTGAAAGTGCACGTTGTTAAGTTATAGCTCAGGAGTTATTATGAGGTAGTGAAAGGAGGGGCTGTCTGGAGTCCAGTGGAAAGTTTTGACACCAGTGTGGATGGGTGTGGTTCATAACACATGAAGTGACCTGATGAGGTTGGGTTTTTTGTTGTTGTTGTTGTCTTTATTTTTTTTGAGACAGAGTCTCAAGCTGTCGCCCTGGGTAGTGTCATGGCATGGCATCATAAATCATAGCAATCTCCAACTCTTGGGCTCAAACAATCCTCTTGCCTCAGTTTTTCTATTTTTTTTAGTCGAGACGGGGTCTTGCTTTTGGCTCAGGTTGGTCTCGAACTTGTGAGCTCAAGCAATCCACTCATCTCGGCCTCCCAGAGTGCTAGGATTACAGGTGTGAGCCACCTTACCCGGTCCCTGATGAGGTTGTTTGAGCTGCATGGGTGGGTGTTCCTTTGTGTGTTCCTATGTGGCTTATTTCAGTCGAGTTTGGTTTTCTGTATTTTCTAGTGTTTCGTGCATAAGCAAAATTCATGTTATGCTCAACTGTTGCCTGATAGATCACACATTGTAATAAATTTACATTTTTGAAATGAGTTAAAGCAAAAGTGTCCCCAAATACCATGAATAACATGTACTAGCTAATACTGAGTGCCAGGCACAATGCTATAGATGTCATGAGTGACCTTAGCAACCCCATGAGTTAGCTATAATTGTTAGCCACATTTTATGGGTGAGGTAAGACTTGCCCCAAGTTATAAGGCTGAGACATGGTGAGTCTTGATTACTATGTCATTCTTCTTTTCCTGAACAAATTAAAAGAAATAACAAAGCAGGAGAAATATTTTCAAACATAAGAAAGAAACAAATATCTGTAATTTCTGAAATCTTTTTAAATCAGTAAAAGACAAATTAAACCCAGTGGAAAAGTGAACAAAGGTCTAGAGCAGGCAATTTGCAAAGTAAGAAATAAAATTGGTCAGTAAAATGGAGATTTAAAAGACTTTCAGCCTCATTTAGTACTCAGTCATGTAAGACATAACAATTCCATGAGGGTTTTTTCCATTATCAGATTGACAGAAATGGATGTGGGGAAATGCTGGTGGGAGCGCAGATTGTTAAAATCCTAACAAAGCACATGTACCTGTCCTTTGACCCAGCCATCCAACTTCTAAAAATGATCCTAAGAAAATAGCTAGATAAGTGGGAAAAGATTTATGTAAGAGTTACTTCTAATGCTGAAAAATTGAAAGCAACCATCCCTCATCACTAAGTGGTTAAACTAATTCTAGTACTGTGCTACAGTACAGCCTCATGTAATGCAATACTGTGAGACTTTTTTAAAAAGGGCGATGTTATGTCTCTAATGGTTGACACTGCTTTTCATGTTTTATTAAGCAAAGGGAACAGGGTGCAAAGTAGGTGTTCAGTTTATTCCATCTTTGTAAAACCATTTGTACACACGCATATCCTTATTGTATAGGAAGAAGTCTAGAAGGACACCTGTCAAAATACAATCGCAGTCTGAGCAGTGGAATTGCTGGATAATTTTTATTTTTGTTTTACAGTAAAACCTCCATAGCTGACCACCTCCCTACATTGACCACCTCCTTAAGTTGACCTAATTTTCCAAGACTGGACATGCACCACAATGTACGTTTCAGTGTAGTAGTGGTTCTAGTTCCTTATGTTGATCATCTCTGTATGTGGACCAGTTTGTTACATTCCCTTGGATAGTCAACTTACAGAGGACTTACACAGCTTCTACTATTTTATTTACTACTATTATATTTTCTGAATTTTTCTGTAGTGAATATATTACTTTTATTTATTTATTTATTTATTTATTTTTAGAGACAGAGTCTCACTTTGTCACCTTCAGTAGAATGCTGTGGTGTCACAGCTCGCAGCAGCCACCAGCTCTTGGGCTTAGGCAGTTCTCTTGCTTCAGCCTCCCAAGTAACTAGGAGTACAGGCGCCCACCACAATACCCAGCTATTATTTTATTGCAGTTTGGTCAGGCCGGGTTCAAACCTGCCACCCTCAGTATATGGGGCCATCACCTCACTCACTGAGCCACAGGAGCCACCCAAATATATTACTTTTATGAATTTTTTTATTTTTTATTTTTTTTTATTTTTTGGCGACATAGTCTCATTCTGTTTCCTAAGCTAGAGTACAGTTGTGTCATCATAGCTCACTGCAGCCTTCAGCTCCTAGGCTCAAAGTGATCCTTCTTCCTCAACTTCTGAAGTAGCTGGAACTATAGGCATACACCACCACGCCCAGCTAATTTTTCTATTTTTTTATAGAGACAGGGTTTCACTGTTGCTCAAGCTGATCCCAAACTCCGGGCCTCAAGTGATCCTCCTGCCTTAGCCTTCAAGGGTGCTGAGATTACAGCCATGAGCCATTGTGCCTGGCCTCATTGTATGATTTTTTAAAAACATTTTAAAAGATTGTCTAACGCAAGTGCATAATAAACACAAAATATGGAATAAATGACCTTTTTAAACTAGTTTTTCTGGTACCTAACAGGGCTAGGTAATAATTTTCTATTAAAAGATTATTGATTGTGCAGTTAGGAGAAATTGTTATCCCATTTGGGAGCTTTTGAGTCTTTATTCCTGATCAGAATTAATCTAAACAGATACCAGGTTAGCTTGCTCTCAAAAAATGCCATGAAGCTGAATTGGGCAAAGTGAGTTATGTTACCTCTAGACCATAAGCTCCATAAAGTGCTTTTGAACTTGGGCTCTCTTTAGATGAGGCACAAGGGCTGTTTGCAGTGCACAGAAGACAACTGGAGTCTCTAACTTTGGTTACTTGCTTCTAGAGACCAGAACCCAGACGTAGTCTCTTGGGGCCCCAACCTGCTTTGTTAAGCAACTTAGCCCTAAGTTTAAGCAGCAGCTGAAATGGGAACAGGTGAGTAGATAAGCTTGTGTGTGCCTGCCCAGTTCCTGGGAGGCCAGTCTCTGGCCCGCCTGTCTCTGGCCCTGGACTCTGTAGGATGCAGCAGTAATTGGAACTTCATTTTGAAAGCTCCATAAAACTTGTGCCTTCTCCCAAGTCTACGCTTTCTGGATTTCATGGCCCTCTGTGGAGATGAGAGCCTGTGAAGTTGCAGAACATGCATGATCAGAGCAGGAAATAGTGAGGAGAGACATTAAGATGCTCCCACGGGGTAGCTCAGAATCACAGAGCATAACTGTGCCCTGCTTCTCCAGGCTCCTGCTTCCCTGACACTGCAGAACAGATGGGGGCCCAGGGAGGCCTTGCATGCGCTGCTGGAACATGGGTTCCAAGAGCCTCTTCCTGTCCTTCCTGCAAATGCTTGTCTTAATAGCCCCTCAGCCTAGCACCCAGCTCCCTGGCTGACTGGAGATGGCTCCCCTGGAGCTTTTTGTGTGGGGGTTAAAAGGCTTTTTTTTTTTTTTTAATTTAAGCGGGTCGAATTCCATCTGCCCACACATTCTTAACCTGCTTTGTAAACTAAGCTCTGTGACTTTTGCCAGTTACTTCACCACACCAGCCCCATGTTTTCCCCACAAAAGGGTTTTCAGAACACTTGATGAGATGAGGTCAGGGGCCCCATGGGCCTACATAGTAGGTTCTCTGGAAGTGTCACTAAGAGGGACCTGCATAAATTATCCTATTCATCTTCAGAGTAAAGAGAGCAAGTGTATATTCTCAAAGCAGCCTTTTATAGTGAGGAAACCAAGGCATAGAGAGAAGTCACTTGCCCACACTCACACAGCCAGTTAGATGGGCCGCCTGAGACTCACACCCAGGCCCGCCTAGCACCAAATCCTGGTCAGGCCACCCTGAAGTTCTGCCCTCCTTAGTTTTCCATGGATGAAAACAGAAAGCCAATAAGTGGTATTCTTCTGGCTTACAAGCAGGCCTCTGTGTTCATTTCCCAGAGATTCGGGATTTTATGGGAATTCTGGAAGGCTCAACCAAGTATTAGGTTTCTCTAAATCATTTTCTCAAGCTTCTTATTTTATGCTTAGAATGTATCAGCACTAAATTGTGTTTTGTTTAAATCTTGTGCTGAGTTTAAGGACATTTCTTAGTGAAATCATGTAGGGGATTGGAAGTGGTTATATAAGGTGCAGTATCTCTGGCAATCTGCCAGTTTCTCCCACATACAACAGGCTGAGTAAGGACAGAGCCAAATGTCAGAGTGTTAATAAATAGTAGTACCACTGTGTAGGAATTTTGTCAGGTGAGATACTGTTTTGCCCTGCAGGTTTAACTGGCAGAACACTTAAGGCGCCAAGATTGAAATACTAAGCTCCTGTTCTCCCATGTGAAGGCCACACTAAAACCCCCCAGCAGCTTTCTGGTTGCCAGACATGTACCTCTTAGTACCCCAGTCCCCTCATTCACACACAAAGTATCAGAGACCTGAGAAGGACATGTTTATGAAGATTTTGGAGAATGGGTGGGCATGGGGCCTTTTTATTGGTGGTAGTGATGGTGGTTTTTGTTATTTTGGTGTCCAAATCAGAGCATCATGTGGCCTCGAGGGTTTGATAAGGAGGGAACACAGTTCAAGAACAAGCAATAGCTTCTTGGGAATGTATGGAGAAAGGAAAGGGAAGGGAATGTGGACAACATAACTGTATATTTGAAAATACCAGTGACAGGCTCAGTGCCTGTAGCACTGTGGTTACGGCACCAGCCACATACACCGAGCCTGTTGGGTTCGAAACTGGCCTGGGCCTGCTAAACAACAATGACAACTGCAACAAAAAATAGCCAGGCGTTGTGGCGGGCACCTGTAGTCCTAGCGACTTGGGAGGCTGAGGCAAGAGAATCGCTTAAGCCCAAGAGTTTGAGGTTACTGTGAGCTGTATCACAGCTCTCTACTGAGGGCAACATAAAGAAAATAACCTGTGACAAAACTGAGATTCCAGATTCCTAACAGGGACCAATCATATGAAGAGGAAGGAGTTAATGAGAGATGAGTTGTTAGTTGTAGATTAAGTTGGGTTTTGGTAAACCTTTGGGAGAATAGACCAGGAAAGAGGCCCTGGAAGCAGGCTTGAGGCCTTTGCACTGGGAATTTAGAGGTTCCAGGTACTTAGAACAAGATCTAGAAAGGAGAGCATTGTTCCTAAGTGGACACATCTCTTTGCCGCATTGACTCCTTGCACAGAGGCAAGGTACACTACCCAGGAGGGCCAGAGTGGGCCTCATAAAGCATGGAGCCCAGGGCAGGGCCGGATTGCTGTGCCCTGATCTGGCAATGCACATGCACTGTGGTACAGTAGGAGAACATGCAGCTGGGAGGCAGAGAACTGGTTCTAATGCTGGCTGTGCCCTGACAAGCTGTTTGTCTGACTTGACTCAAGTTATTTCTCTGCTCTGGACTTCATATACGATCTTTCCATCTCTTCTACCCCTAAACGTCCATGACTTAGGGAACATCAACTTTGCTATCCCTGAGTGTTTCTGAGGGCAACAACTGTGCCCAGGGCTTTGCTCAGCTTGGAGAGGAGATCCAAAGCCTGCCTGTGGTGAGGAGGAAAGGGATTAGAGAAAGTTAGGGTCTGGCAGTGCTGAGATTAGAAGTGGCCATTGCACTCCAAAGCCTTAGGAGACTGACTGTCCCTATTGCCTCAGTTCCTCTATCTGTAAAAGAGGACCCACAATACCCTGCACAAAGTAATACCCTAGGACAAAGGTATTATGATTGATTAAAAACAATTAGGAAAATGGGGGGAAAGGGCCTGGAGGTGAGTGTGAGGAAAGAAAAGCACATCAGACAGATGAAGTGCTGTCCTGTGGTTTTAGGGCCTTGGTCAGTCAATTTGGCCCTGGTGATCCCCACATAAGAAGGAGGTAAGGGTTTCCTGGCCCATGTCTGCTGTGGATTTAGGAAAGCCATTGGATTTTCACACCTCAGTTTCTTAGGCAAGTTTGAAAGTTAGTATTTTGGATGGCAATAAAATTCTTTTCTTTTGTTCACAGAGATGCTGCAGTTTGTCAGTAATCAAGTGGGAGAATTCCCTGACTTGTTTTCAGAGCAGCTATGTAGCTCCTTCCCTGGCAGTAGTGGTGGTGGCAACAGCAACAGCAGCAGAGGCAGCAGCGGTGGAGCCGTGGATCCCTCCATGCAACGATCATTCAGCCAGGTCCCATTACCTTCATTCTCTCCCTCAGCTGCTTCTCCCCAGACTCCAGCCCTGCAGGTCAAGGTCCCTCCCACCTCAGTTCCCACCCCACCGAGAGCAACTCCTATTCTTCAGCCCCGTCCCCAGCCCCAGACTCAACCTCAAGCTCAGCTGCAACAACAGACAGTAATGATCACCCCAACATTCAGCACTGCTCCTCCAACAAGGATCATCCAGCAGCCTTTAATATACCAGAACGCAGCTACCAGCTTTCAAGGTGATTCAGAAGTCAGATATGGTAGTGATCGGTTGGTTCCACAGTTTATGTGTCAGTTTGCAGTCACTAGATCTTTCTCTCCTCTGGGGATAACAGATATATATAACAATATGGTCTTGTTTGAAGGAGTTTCTGGTAACTGGCAGTATAACCTGGTGCAGGAACATTTTACATTCTGCTTCTTAAAGTACCTCAGTATCTATTGCGCTTGCTTCAAAGATACTTGGTCAAAAACATCCGACAAGCATAGTAGACATAGAGCCATGCTAATATTTAGTAGTAGAGGCTTGAATAAAATTAGGCTTGAAACTTGGCTAGGCAGCAGTCAGATGTCAACCTCCACAGGTTGAGGACCATTCATTTAGCAAACATATGGAGAGATGAATATGATGTTTAATATAGGTGCTGCATCTCCAAGTAAGAGGCCTCACAGTGGGACCTCGTATGTGTTGAGTGAACAAATGACTGAAAGTGGCTTGTTCTTTTTGTGGTGTGCCGTATCCCGGTGCCTTTTCATCAGATTTCCCTCTCACTCGGGGGAGCCCTGAATGGGATTAGTATTGCTCTGAATTTTAAAGCATCTGACAGTTCTTCAAGAGAGTTCAAGAATTTGGGCGAGGGTAGTAGATGTAAAGGCAAAAAGCTGAGGCAGTCATCCCAAGGTACACTTTCCCTCCAGAAAGCAGGGGAGGAAATGAGGCCTCAGGGAGGTGTTGATTCCCAACATCTGTTAATTCCCTTACAGGGTGCAGTCATTTGCCTATGATCTTCCCTTACCTCCACCCCACTTCCCTCAGAAATTGATGCAGCCCTTATGGGATGTTCTTATTAACTAAACCAGCTTGTAAATGGCTGTGCACATCTTCTTCAGCAGCGGGTGGGGAGTTACAATCATTATGAGATACTCTATCCTGGGTTATTGCTGCAGCTACAGTGACAGAATGCATTCTTCTTCCATCTGGGTTTTTTCTCCTTTTCCCCCAAGTCCTTCAGCCTCAAGTCCAAAGCCTGGTGACATCCTCCCAGGTGCAGCCAGTCACCATCCAGCAGCAGGTGCAGACGGTACAGGCCCAGCGGGTGCTGACACAAACAGCTAATGGAACGCTGCAGACCCTTGCCCCAGCTACGGTGCAGACAGTTGCTGCGCCCCAGGTGCAGCAGGTTCCGGTAGGTGGCTAAAAAGGGATTCATTAAGGTACCATTTGGGGCTGTTGACTGGTCCTTGGCTGAAGATGTGGTCTACATACTAAAAAGGACCAGCCAGAGTACACACAAAGCAAACAGCTTATAGGGTGCCTGGATGCATTTGTGATTAGCATATAGTGACCTGGCTGAGCTCACACCTGTAGATAGGCACCAATACTCACATGTGCTCAGTAAAACCTGGTATAGGTACTCATTTACACAAATGATGAATGTAAAACTGGAGAGAAATGCACTAAATTGGTATCTCCTAGGTTTTCTTCTTTATAGTTTCCTGTATTTTTTTTACCATGGATGCTAAACATACTGGGGGGGCATGTATAATTTTTATAATTAGAAAAATGTTTTTATGTCATATATCATGTTTTTATGTCATATATCATGGTAGACCATACTTTCTTACTAACAAAGTAAATTATTTTTAAAATTTAGGGTTATTATTTTTGCTTCTCAGTCATGTTTCTGACTTTACTGGGTCTGTTGAAGTCAGACTTCTCTCCCCTTTTACATCTACCCCACCCATCCCTGCTCTGCTTCTGCTAGGCCACCGGGACTGCCCTCCTAGAAGCCTTGCAGCCTTAAACTCAGGAACCTCTTTAGCTAGCCCTTCCTTCTTCCCCTGAACCCAGTATTCAGGCTGTACAAAATAGCCAGCTTTTGAAGTAGCTTCTGAAATTTCCTGATTTTTTTTCTCAATTTTATAAACATTATTTTTTCATTTGTTCTTGAAGGGTCTATACAATAAGAAACAAAAATGCAAAATAGAAAAATATTGATATCTTGATATTTTTCCTTTTCTTCCTTCTTTATCTAGGTCCTGGTCCAGCCACAGATCATCAAAACAGATTCCCTTGTTTTGACCACACTGAAGACAGATGGCAGCCCTGTTATGGCTGCAGTCCAGAACCCAGCCCTCACTGCCCTTACCACTCCTATCCAGACAGCCGCCCTTCAAGTACCAGTAAGAGTTGTCTTCTCCCCTCCCCTCCTCTCTCTACCTCAAATTTTGGAGGTTTTAGAGATGTTAAAGTCTCTATATGCTGAGCAGATATCAGAAACTCTTGTTAAAGTATTGGTCAACTTGTAAATTTCAGCCCTCTTAGTTTTTCCCTTTGGAGAAATACTACCAGTAGTACTGACAGTGGTTATTAGATGGGTGTACTGGGGCCTACAAAGGACAGAATAGAGCAGCAGGGGAACCCAGTTTCTGGCCAACAGTTCCACATAGACCGTCTGCCTCTTAGGTCCTGCTAACCGAGGTTTGGCTTCTGAAGGACCCGAGGGTCTGCAGGGTCAGGGAGGTGGAAGGCATCCCATCTTCTTTGATAGGTTCTCTGCCACTTAGAGCATCCAGTGGGAAGAGAGTCTAATAGAGTAAATAGTGATTAAAACTTGGAAACACTGGCTTTATTCATAACAGTCAAGAAATGGAAGCAACCCAAATGTCCATCCAAAGGAGAACAGATAAATAAGTTATGATAGATTCATACAATGAAATTGTGCCCTGCAATACAAAAAAAAAACAAAAAACAAAAAAACTGTTGGCTGGGTGTGATGGCTCACACTTGTAATCCCAGCAATTTGGAAGCTGAGGCAGGAGGATCACTTGAGGCCAGAAGTTTGAGACCAGCCTGAGCAAGAGCAAGACTCTGTCACTACAAAAAAATAGAAAAATTGGCCAGACGTGTAGCATGCACCTATACTCCCAGCTACGCAGGAAGCTGAGGCAAGAAGATCACTTAAACCCAAGAATCTGAGGTTGCAGTGAGCTATGATGACACCACTGCACTCTGGCCAGGACAACAGAGCAAGAGTCTTGTCTCGAAAATAAAAACATAAAAAGGGGGCAGTGCCTGTGGTTCAAGGAGTAGGACGCCAGCCCCATATACCCAAGGTGGTGGGTTCAAACCCGGACTCAGCCAAAAACAGCAAAAAAAAAAAAAAGGTAAAAAAAAAGGGCTATTGATACACAGAACAAAATGGCTGACCCTCAAAAATAGTATATTGAGAATAAGAAGGCTATCACTAGAAAGAGTTGATGCTGCTAGGCACAGTGGCTTGTGCCTGTAATCCTAGCACTCTGGGAGGCTGAGGTGGGTGGGTTGCTTGAGTTCATGTGTTCGAGACCAGCCTGAGCAAAAGCAAGACCCATCTCTACTAAAAATAGAGAAGGCTGAGGCAGGAGGATCACTTGAGCCCAAGAGTTGGGGATTGCTGTGTGGCACTCTATACTCTGGGTGACAGCTTGAGTCTCTGTCTCAAAAAATAAAACAAAAAAGTTCATGCTAATTATTCCATTTATATGAAGTTCAAAAAGAGACCAAACTAAGCTCTGGTGATAGAAGTCAGAGCAGTAATAGGAGGAAGGGACATCAGGCATCTTTCTGACCTGGTAGAGGTTGAAATTGGCTTTCTCTTGGTCTGGGTGGTTGTATATATTATATAAATATATAAAATTTATCAACCTGTAAATTTAAGATTTGTGGGTTTTGTTACGTGAATTGTTTCCTCAATAAATGGCCTAAATACTTAAATGACCAATACAATGGTCATCTAATTTAGAAAAAATAGAAACAAAAAGAAAGGGAAGAGGGAATAAAAAGGAGAACCTCTGTGGTTGGCCTACTGATATAATTAAATGGCTCTGATTGAGAGTATCAGTTCTACCCTTGAGCTTTTTTGATGGCCAAATTGTATTTAAAAATGCAGTAATTTGTTTAATTGTCATTTGGGAGGAAAAATACGTCATACATCAGGAGAAAGTTTTCTCTGGTGCCAATTCATGTGGTTCACTGTGTATGAGTTCAGAAGTGGTTAACATGGCGCAGCGCCCATAGCTCAGCAATTAGGGCGCCAGCCACGTACACCGAGACAGGCAGGTTCAAATCTGGCCTGGGCCTGCTAAACAACAATGACAGCTGCAACCAAAAAATAGCTGGGCGTTGTGGTGGGTGCTGTAGTCCCAGCTACTTGGGAGGCTGAGGTAAGAGAATCACTTGAGCCCAAGAGTTAAGAGGTTGCTGTGAGCTGTGATGCCATAGCACTCTACCGAGGGCGACATAATAAAACTGTCTCACAAAAAAAAAAAAGAAGAAAAAGGCTCGTCGCCTGTGGCTCAAGTGGCTAAGGCATCAGCCACATACACCTGAGCTGGTGGGGTCGAATCCATCCTGGGGCCTGCCAAACAACAATGACAGCTGCAACTAAAAAAAAATAGCCAGGCGTTGTGGCGGGCGCCTATAGTCCCAGCTACTTGGGAGGCAGAGGCAGGAGAATTGTTTGAGCCCAGGAGTTGGAGGTTGCTAAGTAGAACTCATGTATGACTTGTTTCTGACATACCTAGATCCACAGTTAAAATATATTCAGCCATGGGCGGTGCCTGTGGCTCAAAGGAGTAGGGCACCAGCCCCATATGCCGGAGGTGGCGGGTTAAAACCCAGCCCCGGTCAAAAACTGCAAAAAAAAAAAAATAATAATATATATATATATTCATTCAACCATGTTAATCCTTTTGTGGTCTAATTTATTGACAGTGATTCTGAAAGGGAGGTAGTAACTGAGGTCCTGTGGCTCCCAAGGCTTCTTGGAGCCTGACTTAATTAACCTGAGAAGAGTTTCAGCCCTCATGAAGCGTTGCCAGGTGATGCCACATGCCAAGCAATGATCTACTTTATGCAGATCAATGAAGAGATAATTCCACTCTGTGCCTTTGCCTGTTCTAGACACTGGTGGGCAGCAATGGGACCATTCTGACCACAATGCCTGTGATGATGGGACAAGAGAAAGTGCCCATTAAGCAGGTACCTGGAGGAGTCAAGCAGCTCGAACCCCCCAAAGAAGGAGAAAGGCGGACGACACACAATATCATTGAGAAACGATATCGTTCTTCCATCAATGACAAAATCATTGAATTGAAAGACCTAGTCATGGGGACAGATGCCAAGGTGAGGTGATAGACAAAATGGTATTTCATGTCCTGCCATCTCCCCTCTACCTATCTTTGCCTCAGGAATTTAGGGAAGGCCTAAGCCCAAGCCGAGTGAATGCAAGAATGAGTTAGAAGTATTTTCTTATCAAAGCACCTAGTCATTTATCAAGATTATAAAATATTAACCAACATAAGGGGATTGTTGAAGGTTGATGAGGCAGTGGCCCACTAAAACCTTTGATTCCTTCCACTGTTCTCTGCAGTGACAGGGAACCCTAGTGTCAGAGACAGAGAGAGATGCATGCCACTCATCAGTGGCCCTGGAAGGCCTATGTATACCTTGGAGTAAGCTGATGGCATTGTTGGCATATTTTTAGCTGTGTTTAGGGTAGCTGGCAATATTTTTACCTTTTAGGGAAGAGAGGAAAGATGGAGATTGGGTCTTTGACCAACAGCAAATAGTTGAAACTGATTTTCTAAATGTTTCTAGTGTTTCAATGAATGTGTCTTCTGGCAAGTAGGTTTTGTTGTTTTTTTTTCCGTAAACTATTATCTATTTCCCCCTGTTTTGAAAGTTTAATTTCTCCTGAGTTAATTAATCTGAAAGGTATATATTAAGTAAAAATATATGCCTTTACTTAACATAACTGTTTAACAATGAACTGGTTTTTTGTCATTTGTTTTTCTTAACATTTGTTTAGGATTATTATCAGAAGTAGGAATAATAGCTAATATTTATTTCTTGAGTATCAATTATGTGCTAGCCTCTTTACACTCATTACCTCATTTACCTTTCCCTGAATGCCTATGATTCAGGCATGTCATTATCCCCATGTTAAGGAGTGAATGAGGTTCAAAAGTCTGGAGTAACTTGTCCTGGGTAGCACAGCATCAGTGGAGAATCCAGCATCTGAGCCCCGCATCTCCCATCCCAGAGCCATACTCTCAACCATGAGCTCTAGGGCTCTGCTATGTTCACCCTACAACTTACACTGGTTTCACTGTTTTTACTTATCTTCCCAGATGCACAAGTCTGGTGTCCTGAGGAAGGCCATTGATTACATCAAATACTTGCAGCAGGTCAATCATAAACTGCGCCAGGAGAACATGGTGCTGAAGCTGGCAAATCAGAAAAACAGTAAGTGTGCTCACTGAGCAAAGGGTTGCTAGGCTGAGGTGTGCTGGGCACTAGGGTGGGCCCACAAATATGTACAAGGCCTTACCAGGCCCAGCTCCTGCCCAGGGAAAGCTTTATAAAAGCAGATCATTTTTACCAGGTGGGATTTTCTTTGCAGAGCTCCTGAAGGGTATCGACCTAGGCAGTCTGGTGGATAATGAGGTGGACCTGAAGATAGAGGACTTTAATCAGAATGTCCTTCTGATGTCCCCCCCAGCTTCTGACTCAGGGTCCCAGGCTGGCTTCTCTCCATACTCCATTGACTCTGAGCCAGGAAGCCCTCTGTTGGATGATGCAAAGGTACGAGCTTTTGAAATCTCCTCATCCCTGGAATCTCTCCCATTTTCCCTAAGAAAGCAGGGAGAAAGCCACAGATAAGTGGCAGGGCCAGGTGTTCAGAGGACCTGGGCTAGAGAAGAATACGAATTCTGTGAAATTAGCCAGATTCTGAGGAGTAAAGGAAGAGAAAAATTATTTGGGTTGTGGGGAGGGGAGTGGAAACAGTCCCTGGGGTTTAACTGGTCATGCTGAGAGAAATGAGTACAAAATCCAGAACCGGGGACATTGCAGCAGCTGTTGGTGGGCCCTGGGAGTTGCTGGAGGTGCCTCATTACTTTCTTCTGCCTGTAATGGTCCTGGCAAGACTACTCTGGGAAGCAGGCTGATCAGCTGGTTTAGGGTGAGACTGCCTCTGGGTCCTCTTTTCAAAAATAATTGCAGTTTGCAGTCTAACAGATAACATTTCAACTAAGGCCCTTTAATTGCTAAAGAAAGCCCTTGGCGGTTGTAGTTTAATGGAATTGGTTAAAAGAGCTCTGAGCCTAATGATCTTCCTGGGAACCTGTGGAGACCACTGGCTTCTATGCTATATTTGACTTTGGTAGTTTTTAACTCCAAAAGCACAAAGTTCCCTTTTATTATTTGTTTTTGACTAAGTGTTGATTGTATCATACACTTAATTTTACTAAGGAAGCTCTATTTTTAAAATATTTTATGAATATGATACTTTAGTAACAACAGGCTGTTGTTTTGTTAATTGCCTTAGGCTTCTGGGTCATCAGAAAAAAATTTCAAATAGTTTTAAAATACTGAAAAGGAGTGATGTGGTACGTACATATTGGGGGTTAGGGGAAATCCAACTTCAGCCTTCTTTCCTCCTCCTCCCTCTCTAAAATGGGGGATGGGGTGGAGGTAGAGACAATGTCACAATTTTAGAACAAGAAAAATCTTTTAAGTAGATCCACACTGAAGTACAGTCTTTAATCAGCTTTATTGAGGTATAATTTAAATGCAGTAAAATATACCTATTTTAAATGTACACTACCAGGAGTTTCAACTTAATGTACACTGCTATGTAACTGTCACTGTAATCAAGATGTAGAACATTTCTGTTACCCCAGAAAGCGCCTTTGTATACTTTTGCAGGTAGTTCATACACCGCTGTCCAGCCTCAGACAACTACTGAATCATTGGCTTCCTATCACTTTAGATTTGTTTGGCCTATTCTGGAATTAAAAAGAAACAGTCATACAGTTCTTTTTGTGATAAAGCTCTATTTTAAAAGAAAATCTATTCTACCTTTGTTCTTTGGAATATGTACTTTTCTCAGTCAGCAAGTGGGCAAATATTCCAGTGTTTGAACAGCAATATATGAATTGTAGAGTTCCTAGTTCCCATCTGGCTTTATTCCTGTGTGGCTAAATGGTCTTGAGTTTAAATTAAGTCTCCCCATCTCTCTCCTGACATGTATATATATGTACAATGCTATAAAAACCCACATGGTATTCATTCCAACCTTGAGGCATTGTTTTGAAGGTCAAAGATGAGCCAGACTCGCCTCCCGTAGCGCTGGGCATGGTGGACCGCTCACGAATTCTGCTGTGTGTCCTCACCTTCCTGTGCCTCTCCTTTAACCCCCTGACTTCCTTGCTGCAATGGGGAGGGTCCTACGAAACTGACCAGCACACATACTCAGGCTCTGGCCGCAATGTACTGTCATTTGAGTCAGGTAGGTGAGAGCCCCTTGTGCCATCTGGGCATGGGTATACCTCTGTGGCAAGACAAGGGTCCTATGTACAAACTGTGGCTTATTATATTAAGGAGGGGTTTTCTTTGCTTTTATAGTGGGCTTCTGCCTGCTTGCTTCTGATAGGGACTAGTGCAAGTTGCATTTTAAAAGTAACAAGGTAAATCCAAGTTCAATCAGAGCAAGCAAAATTAAGTCAGCAACCTGTACTGCTAAAAATGCCCTGGAATGGGAACAAGGGGTTGGAGGTGGTTACCTATTTGAAGGAGGATGTGGTATTTTTTACCAAGTTGTGAAACTGATGTGTTAACCTTGTCTGGCTAACAAAGATTTTTTGTGGCACTCAACTGCATAGTGATAAGGGCTATAGGATTTCTATCTATTTAGGTTATAGAATTATCTGCCTTTTCTTCCAAAAATGAGATCGAAGTCTCTTTCATGTCACAATGCTGGGGTCAGTCAGGTGCTTGGCCACTCCACGAGGCCCTTCTTGACAAGCTCAGCTGCCATGCTCCTCTTTAGGTTCTGGGGGCTGGTTCGACTGGATGATGCCAACTCTTCTCTTATGGCTGGTAAATGGTATGATTGTCCTAAGTGTCTTTGTGAAGCTGCTGGTCCACGGGGAGCCTGTGATTCAGCCACACTCACGCTCTTCAGTGACCTTCTGGAGACATCGGAAGCAGGCAGACCTGGACCTCTCCAGGGTGAGTTCTACCATCCACCTTTCCTCCCCAAAACTTGGCCAATAACGCAGCAACTTCTGTTGAATTCTCAATGTGGATGATAAGGTCCTGTGGTAGGGGTTTATGATGATCGGAAGAAAGAAAAGACCCTGATCCTAAACAGTCACAGGGCATGGGGTCTATGTGTAGATAGGTCCCTGCACACCAACTAATCTATCAACTCTAGTATGACAGAGGAAGAGAAACGTGCTGTGTAGTTTGGGGCAGAAGAGAAGACTAAGGGGACCTGGGGCTTGAACTGTGCTGCCAGGGGTGGAGAGAAAGGGCAGGCATGGCAGATGGGCGTTTCAAGCCAACAGTATGACACGAATTGGTAGGCTGTTTAGAAACTAGCAAGTTCCATGTGTGTGTCTAGAGTGTAGGATATGTCAGAGAGAGATGACAGACAAAGGCTATTATTATGTCTGGTCCCAAATTGGCAAGGGCTTTTGCTAGTAACTGATTTGGGGCCTTATTCCTCACTCTCTAAAGAACTAAAGAAGGTTTTTGAACAAGAATACTAGCTGAAAGTTTTCATTGGAAAACTATATATATACAGGCTTGGCGCCTATAGCTCAATTGGCTAAGGTGCCAGCCACATACACCAGAACTGGTGGGTTCAAATCCAGCCCAGGCCTGCCAAACAACAATGACAACTACAACCAAAAAATAGCTGGACATTGTGGCAAGCGCCTCTAGTCCCAGCTACTTGGGAGGTTGACGCAAGAGAATTGCTTAAGCCAGGAGCTGGAGGTTGCTGAGAGCTGTCTGTGATGCCACGGCACTCTACCCAGGGCAACAGCTTGAGGCTTTGTCTCAAAAAAAAAAAAAAAAAGGGAAAGAAAACTATATATATCCTAGAGGCAGGTTCAGATGTGTATTTCTCGAGCGTTATTCTAGTGGTTGCAAAAAGGATGGGTTGGAAGAGGGAGATGTGAAGTACAAAGTGTGTGGAAATAGGTTAGGGGCCTCTTGAAATAAGCCAGGTAAGAGATGATGAGAAGGACTTAGAATTGGAAGAAAAGATATAAAATGAGGAAATATTTCAGATGTAAAATGAAAGGGAAATGGTGGTGACGTTGACTAAAAGTTGGGAGATATGGTAGACTCTGTCAGGCCATGTTGCTTAGAAATGGTGGTAGAGGCCTCTGGAGAGTGAGCGGTGACTAGGAGGCAGACCATGGAGGTGACGAGGGTCAGGGCCAGTGTTAAGGAGGATGCACGTCTGCTGGGACAGGATACTAGGGGAAAACTGGATTGGTGAGCCTGAAGGGGTGAGAGCCAAAGACTGGGCCTTGGAAACAGCCAGTCTTCAAGGGAAAGGCAGGGAAGAAGCCAGGGAAAGCTGCCTCTTTGGGAGTTTGTAAGTACAAATGCTTCTCTTCATTGGAAAGATAGAGCCACCACCTTAGAGGTTATCCTTCTGAGAACATCTTTAACACTCTTCCCTTGCCTGCTCCTATAATGATCAGAAGCAAAGTATAGGCACTGCCAGCTGTGTGGTAGGGGAAAAATAAGTTTCCTGAAACCATACAGCCTAAGTCTTCTAGTCCCCAGTAATGAGAAAAAGAGAGATCTTCAGTACACTACTATACCTCTCCATAAGACTTCAGTTTGGACCCTAGGTTAGGGTAAGTTTAGCTGCGAGTTTACCTAAAACTATGGTTCTCAGACTTTAGCAGGCATAAGAATTATAGAGGTCTCTAACCCAGAGGCCCTGATGTTTGCATTTCTATCATGCTCACAAGGGCTGATGCTACTGGCAGCCTCTGGCACTGCAATTTGAGACCCTAAAAACTTAAAGGATCATGCATTTCATCTAAATCTGTGTGGCCATCTTATGTACAAAAGCTACCATAGGGGCTGGGCACAGTGGCTCATGCCTATAATCCTAGCACTCTGGAAGGCCGAGGCAGGTTGATTGTTTGAGGTCACAAGTTCGAGACCAGCTAGAGCTAGAGCAAGACCCTGTTATTAAAAAATAGCCAGGCATTGTGGTAAGTGCCTATGGTCCCAGCTATTTGGGAAACTGAGGCAAGAAAATTGTTTGAGCCCAAGAGTCTGAGGTTGCTGTGAGCTACACCGTGGTACTCTACTGGGGTTGATAAAGTGAGACTCAGTCTCAAAAAAAAAGCTGCCATGGGGAACTCTTGACCAGCATTTGCTCAAAGAAAGAATACAGTGCAACCCCAATTTAGTTAAAAGGCTAGAAGAAAAATACCTCAGAAGGTCAGCAGTGATTCTTTCCTGGGATGAGACTATAGGTGGCTTCTTTTTACTTTTTTGAAGCTTTCTGAAGTTTCCCAGGTTTCTATGATGGGCATTAATTAATTACACCAATAATGGGATGGGGGACAGGAGAAGTCTATCAAAACAGAAAAGCCACAGCAAAACCAGTGACCATTATACCCCCTTGCTATTTTGTAGGGAGATTTCACAGCTGCTGCTGCCAACCTACAAACCTGCTTGTCAGTTTTGGGTCGGGCACTGCCCACCTCCCGCCTGGACCTGGCCTGCAGCCTCTCCTGGAATGTGATCCGCTACAGCCTACAGAAGCTACGCCTGGTGCGCTGGCTCCTCAAGAAAGTCTTCCAGCGCTGGCGGGCCACCGCAGCAGACTTTGAGGACGAAGCTAAGACCAGTGCCCGGGATGCAGCCCTGGCCTATCACAGGCTGCACCAATTGCACATCACAGGTGAGGAAGCAGCTGCAACTCTCTGGCTTCTTGCAAAGCACGCCATACCATCTCTACTCCTTAGCTTGATTTGCCAGTTCTTCACACTAGTTGAGCCCCTTTTACACTGTTCTTTTAGAGTAGTCAGACCAACCTTCTCCGTGCACCCATTACTGTGAAGGTATCTTACTACTGTATTTCATCGTTCTAAAATGTGCATTTTTTTTCACATTTATATCTCTGTGCTTGGAATGTGTCCTGTAAATAGTAGCATGTTATAGATTAGTTGGCAGGGTTTTTCCTTAGTGATACTTAATGGAGAGAATTAAAATTGATGGCATCTTAGAGTCAATGAAATATGACTATTTCTTTCAGTAAGCTCCTATTGTGATAGAAAGGCAGACAGGTCAGCAGATGAATAACAGTTCAATGTGAGTATGTTAGACTCAAAGAAAGAATGTGTTTTTACTGGGAGAGAGTGGGTACCTGTTGAGTGTCGAGAAAGGCTTTCTAGGAGGTAAAGTCCCCGTTTCACATGGAGGGATGTGTGGAGGTCATCAGCTCTGCAGAAGGAGATATGCCTTCTTGGCAGAGGGATGTTCCCAGAAGAGGAGTCCCATAGTGGGTGGCTCTCAAGAATAACACATCGATAGTCCTAGAGTGATCCATGCCAGGAGAAATGGGATCTAGGACATAAGTGGTGCCTGGACCCTGAAGGATCTGGATGCCAGTCTGGGGATCTTATAGTGTTTCAGTAGTATGTGGGGAAGAATTTTAGGAAAATAATGATCTGATTAGGTCTTAAAGTTTAGAAGAGTCACTCTGGCAGCAGGTAGAGGATGGATCTGAGAGGACTGAGGCTAAAGTTAGGGAAGCCAAATAGAATATAACATAGCTTAAAGGTGAGAGATGCCAAAAAGATGAAGAAATTAGAAAGTGGAGTTGACTGGACTTGACTCACTGGGAGTGATGGATAGAGAAGGAGCTGGCAAAGATAGCCCACTGGCTTCTTCCGTGGGAGTTTGGGTGAATAGTGGTACCATCAACAAAGGTGAAGAGGCTCGGCACCTATAGCTCAAGTGATAAGGGTGCCAGCCACATACACCGGAGCTGGTGGGTTCGAATCCAGCCCAGGCCCACCAAACAATGACAACTACAACCAAAAAAATAGCCGGGCATTGTGACGGGTGTCTGTAGTTCCACTACTTGGGAGACTGAGGCAAGAGAATCTCCTAAGCCCAAGAGTTGGAGGTTGCTGTGGGCTGGGACGCCACAGCACTCTACCCAGAGCAACAACTTGAGACTATGTCTCAAAAAAAAAAAAATAATAACAAAGATGAAGAAATCAAAAGGAAGAGCAACTTTGCCAGGGAAAAGGTAATGAGTTCCATTTTGGACATATGCCTGTGAGATATAGAGGGGAAATATGCAGTAGGCACCTGAATGTATAGGATCTGCAGCCCAAAAAGAGTGAGGGTGAGCCAGGTATGGTAGCTCATGTCTGTGATCCCAGCATCCTGGGAGGCCAGCATGGGTGCTTGAGCTGAGGTGTTTGTGACTAGCCTTAGCAATAGCAAGACCCCATCTCTGAGAAGGGGTTGTGACTGGCTCCTGTAATCCCAGCTACTTGGGAGGCTAAGGCAAGAGATCACTTGAGCCCAAGAGTTTGGGGTTGCTGTGAGCTATGATGCCACAGCATGTACCAAGGGTGACATAATGAGATTCTGTCTCAAAAAAAAAAAGAATGAGAGTGAAAAATCAAGAGGGCTGATGAGATGGTAACTGCTGAGAAGGGGACCCTCCGGGACATCTGAAAGAACATCCACATGTAAAGAACAGGTAGAGGACAGGTTGCTGGGCAGAGGCTGCTGGAGGGGAGCAGTTGAAGAGGTCCAAGGAGAATCCAAGAGGCTCAGTGTTGGGAGGAGCAGGTCTGAGGGAAAGCCATTGCTGCTGCGGTGTCCAGGAAGACAAGGGCCAGAAAATAACAATAGGATGTGGTGACTCAAGGGTATTGGAACCCCCCAAGGCTGCCAGGAGCCTCACCATCAGTGAAACAGACGTAGGCACTGGGGATGGAGGAGTGAGCAGGAGATGATACAGTGGAGCCAGTTGTGCTTTTTTTTTTTTTTTTTTTTTTTTTGAGACAGTCTACCTTTGTCACCCTTGGTAGAGTGCTATGGTATCACAGCTCACAGCAACCTCCAACTCTTGGGCTTAAGCGATTCTCTTGCCTCAGTCTCCTGAGTAGCTGGGACTACAACCTCCAACTCCTGGGCTCAAGTAGTTCTCTTGCTTCAGCCTCCCTAGTAGCTGGGACTACAGGTGCCCACGACTAATGCCTACCTATTTTTTTTTTTAAGATATGAAGTCTCGCTCTGGCTCAGGCTGATCTCCAACCTGTGAGCTCAGGTGATCCACCCACCTTGGCCTCCCAGAGTGCTAGGATTACAAGCATGAGCCACCAAGCCCAACCCAGTTGTGCATTTTTATTTACTTATTTTTTTTAGAGACAAAATCTGACTTTGCCACTCTTGGTAGAGTGTCTTGGTGTCATAGCTCACAACAACCTCCAACTCCTGGGCTCAGGTGATTGTCTTGCCTCAGCCTCCAGGGTAGCTGGGACTACAGGCACCCACCACAACGCCCAGCTATTTTTTCTTTGCAGTTTGGCTGGGGTCGGGTTTGAACCTGCTACCCTAAGTATATGGGGCTGGCACCCTACTCCCTGAGCCATAGGCACCGCCCCCAGTTGTACATTTTTAACACTTGGACTCAGAGTAGAGTTTTAGTGGAAGGTCATTATCTGTAAATGTCTCCTACTTTGTTCTTGTCCATCCCTCTCTGCGCCTGAGGGGACAGAACAAGCCCCAAATCCAAGTCTCTCTGTTTAGGAGATTGTGTCTTCCTTACTGACAAGTTTTGGAGAATTCCAGCTGGGAAGCTTCACATCACTCTTGCCTCCACCCTCAATCCCTGTGCAAGACACTGAGGGAACAGAGGTGAATGTAGTATGATTCCCACACTGATCTCTCCACCTTCCCCCTGAAAATGAAAGCTTGTGCCTCCTGGAAGAGACAGACAACTCAAGCCAGTACAGAGTGACCGTAGGGACTGAGATCTCCCAGGGAGGCAGGGCTACCAAGTAGAAAAATATAGGGCTGAGTGAACCTGGGAAGCCTGGTTTTGCTTCCCATCTGGACCTTGGCATTGGTACTTCTGTGGCCAGCCTGAGGCAAGGAGATAGCTTATCCTTGCTGCCTCCCACCCCCTGTAGTGTGGACCAAAGCAAGCAACAGTATGAAAGGTTCAGGAGAACCATGATGGGTCCTCAGGCCTATATAAGAGCACTTCATTCCCTGACTTCAGGGGTATGCCCAGATGAGCTACTGCTCAGTCCTAGGAGAGGGCATGATAAACCTTTCCTGTCTTTATACTAACCTAAGTTGTACCCAGCTGTCATTGCTCAGTTTTGTGTTACTTCCCTCTCAAAGGGGTGTGTGCTTATATGCCACCAAGAGGGGTAGGTGCTCATTCCACCAATGCTTCAAGCAGTGAATAAAACAGACCAAACTAGTAAACTACTTTAAATTGCAGATGAACTTTGCGGCCACCTTGCATATTATGAGGATTTTTTTTTTTTCTTTGAGACAGAGTCTCACTCTGTCATCCTAGTTAGAGTGCTATGGCATCATCATAGCTCACAGCAACCTCCAACTCATGGGCTCTAGCAATCCTCTTGCCTTGGTTTTTCTGTTTTTAGTAGAGATGGAGTCTTATTCTTGCTCAGGCTGGTCTTGAACTCATGAGTTTAGACAGTCCACCCGCTTTTGCCTACCGGAGTGCTAGGACTACAGGTGTGAGCCACCACACCCAGACTCAAATTGATTTTTTTAAAACTTTTTTTTTTTTTTTTGAGACAGAGTCTCACTTTGTCACCCTTAATAGAGTGCTGTAGCATCGTAGCTCACAGGAACCTTAAACTCTTGGGCTTAAGTCTTGCCTCCAGCCTCCCGAGTAGCTGGGACTACAGATGCCACAAGGCCCAGCTATTTTTTAAAGACAGTGTCTTACTCTGATTCAGGCTGGTCTTGAACCTGTGAGCTCAGGCAATCCACCTGCCTCGGCCTCCCAAGTGCTAGGATTACAGGTGTAATCCTACCGCGCCCAACCTTAAAAACATTTTTTCTATACCTTTATTGAAACATTTGGACATACAGAACTGTATTAGCAGAATGTGGCCATATTGTTGACACTGTTTTGGGAAATGTTACATTAGGTGACTCTGAGTCCTAGACAATGCAATCTCATTAGACAGAGCTGGGCACTATGTCCCCAGCCACCCTGAGAGGTAGAAAAGAGCATGAGCTAGTAAGTCTTGGAGCCTGGCATCTCATCCAAGCCCTGTCTGATCACAAAGCTCACCTAATTTTTCCTCTGGTTCCACTGTGACTCTGTGCTTAAGAAAGCCAGAAAAAGTTTGGTTTGGGATCTATCAATGTTAGTGTCTCTTTGTGCCCACTCTAGGGAAGCTTCCTGCAGGATCCACCTGTTCAGATGTGCACATGGCCTTGTGTGCTGTGAACCTGGCTGAATGTGCAGAGGAGAAAATCTCACCGAGCACTCTGGTTGAGATCCATCTGACTGCTGCCATGGGGCTCAAGACCCAGTGTGGGGGCAAGCTGGGCTTCCTGGCTGTGAGTACCCTTCAGTTTCTTTCTACAAACCTTCCCTAAGCACTCTTCCCCGCCAGCAGCTGAGATGTCCCATAGGGCATTCTTTGAGTCCCTCATTCCACCAGTGCTTCAAGCAGTGAATAAAACAGACCAAAATTCCTCCCCTTCTGGCCTTTTTAGGCAGGATATTTTGGTGCCTTGGGGTAAGAACATTGCTTTAGTGACACAGGGCAGTACTTTGGGTTAATATGTGATTTTTCTGCTCTTAAAGTGGTCATAAAAATTCTTGGAATTTCTTGTTTATGTCTCCTGGTTCTTTTATTCACCTGAAAGGTATTTCTTGGGCACCAGTATTGTTCGCAGTTTTGTGAACTGAGAGATGAAAATCAGTGCCTGTCTACAAGGAGCTCAGGCTGGATCCCAGGCAGGATTGTGGTTATCAAGCACCTCCTACATGCCTGGTCCCAGAGCCAGCCTTGGGCATTCTCAAGTGGATGATCCTGGCCCTTGTTATCAGCTAGCTCCAGTGTCTTTGGCCTCAGGTTTTCTTTGACTGTGGTGGAAGCCAGTCTGTTTTACTCAGTGCTCCACTTTGGGTAGACTACTGGATATGTCAGATAAATTCAGAACAAGATTATTATATCTCACTGTAGTGATGAGCTGAGAATGAATAGGAACTTCCCCCATGGTGACACTGATATGTTGCCTGAGGTTCATCATACTAGTCTAGGTGACCAGTGGTGCAGGGAAGCGCAGTGTGCTTTTCATGTCTCAACCCTGTTTCTGTGACCTTCCCTTGATTGAGACTCTTCCCTTGATTGATTGATTCAGCAAGCATTACTGAGTACCCAGTCTGCACAGGGCATTTTCGCCGTCCATGGGGGGCATTGGGTCTCGTAGGGAATCCAGATAGAGATGCAGCCATCAGTACCTTCTGGGATGGGTATCAGGACAGGGCTAGCCCTCTGCCTACAGAGTACACTGAGCCCCTGAGCTGGTCTCAGGCGAGCTCAGGAGTATGCTTTCTGGGAACACTGAATCAAGGCTGGGAGGAGGAAGCATTGGACAAGCCACTCCCCTATTCAGTTTGTTTTAGTGCTCTGGACTGATGTCATTACACATGTAATTTCTGTAGCCCTCAAAAGTGTTTTTGAAGACATTTATTTGTTTGTTTGTTTATTTATTTATTTATTTATTTATTTATTTTTAGAGATAGAGTCTCACTTTATCGCCCTCAGTAGAGTGCTATGGCGTCACAGCTCACAGCAACCTCCAAATCGTGGGCTTAGGTGATTGATTCTCTTGCCTCAGCTGGGGCTACAGGTTCCCCCTACAATGCCCAGCCATTTTTTGTTATAATTTGGCCGGGGCCGAGTTCAAACCCGCGACCCTTGGTATATGGGGCCGGCGCCCTACCCACCGAGCCACAGGTGCTGCCCTGAAGACATTTATTTTATCAAAGTAAAACATACATGTAGAAAAACATATGTTTTAACTTGATGAATTTTCACAAAGTGAGTTCACCCATGTAATAACCACCCAGATCAAGAAATAGAACATGGCCAGGTGCATTGGCTCACTCCTATAATCCTAACACTTTGGGAAGCCAAGGTGAGAGGATTACTTGAGGCCAGGAGGTCAAGACCAGTCTGAGCAAGAGTAAGATCTCATCTCTACAAAAAATAAAAAAATTAGCCAGGCACAATGGCTCACGCCTGAAATCCTAGCACTCTGAGAGACCAAGGCAGGTGGATTGCCCTGAGCTCATGAGTTCGAGACCAGCCTGAACAAGAGTGAGACCCTATCTCTAAAAAATGGCTGAGCATTGTGGCGAGCAGCTATAGTCCCACCCACTTGGGGGCTGAGGCAAGAGAACCACTTGAGCCCAAGAGTTAGAGATTGCTGTGAGCTACGGCACTCTACCGAGGGTGACAAAGTAAGACTCTGTCTTTAAAAAAAAAAAAAAAATAGCTGGCTTGGTGCCTGTATCACAGTGGTTACAGTGCCAGCCACATCCACCAAAGGTGGCGGGTTCAAACCTGGCCCAGGCCAGCTAAAACAACAGCAAAACAACTGCAATTAAAAAAAAAAAAAAAAATAGGCTCAGTGCCTATGGCTCAAGCGACTAAGGCGCCAGCCACATACACATGAGCTGGCAGGTTCGAATCCAGCCTGGGCCTGCCAAACAACAATGACAGCTACAACAACAACAACAACAACAAAAAAAAAAAAAAAGCTATGTGTGGTGGTGGGCACCTGTAGTCCCAACTACTCAAGAGGCTGAAGCAGGAGGATCACCTGATCCTAGGAGTTTGAGGTTGCTGTGAACTGTGATGACACCATTACACTCTAGCCTCAGTGAACAGAACAAGACACTGTCTCCAAAAAACAAAAAAAAGAGAGAGAACATTCTCTCTCAGAAGCTTCCTTCAGGTCCTCCTCCCCACTCTACTTGCTCCCCACCCAATTAACCACTATTCTAAATTCTGTTACTATAGTTCAATCTGCTGTTGTTTCTGTAAGCTTTTTACTAAAGTACAATATGCATGTAAGGAAAGTATACAAATCATAAATACACAGTTCAGTGACTTCACAAAGTAAACACACCCATAAACCAGTGAACAGATCAAGAAACAGAAACAAGATCTCTGAAGGCTCCCTTGGACTGCCTTGCAGTCTCTAAACTGTCCCTTTCTTCTGCCCTTCCAGCCAAGGGCAACCACCATCCCACTTAACCAGATGTTTCGCCTCTGTTTAAACTTTATATAAGGAGAGTCAGGCAGTATGTACTGCTTTGTGTCTGGCTTCTTTTGCTCAGTGTTATGTGTAAGATTCATTTATGTTGTCACAAAGTTATAGATTGTTCATTCTAGGCAGGGTGTGGTGGCTCATACCTATAATCCCAGCACTTTTGTAGGCCAAGGCAAGAGCATAGCTTGAGGCCAAAAGTTCAAGTCTAGCCCAGGCAACACAGCAATACCACATCTCCACAAAAAAAAATTTACCAGGCATGCTGGCATGCACTTGTAGTCCCAGCTGATGGGGAGGCTGAGCCAGAAAGAACATTTGAACCCAATTCAAGATTGCAGTGAGCTATGGTCAGGACAGTTCAGTCCAGTCTGAGGGACAGAGCAAGACCTTGTCTCAAAACCAAAAAGAAAATTATATTGTTACTCTTGTTGCTTTATATTAGTATTTCGTCATTGTATGACTAGACTATGTAGATGGACTTTTGAGTTGTTTTCTGGTTTGGGTTATTGTGAAGAGTGCTGCCGTAGACCTCCTGGTACACGTTTCAGTGAACACGTGGCTTCCTTTTTAGGAATGGCAGAGGGTTATGTCTATGCCAGAGGTTATGCCTGTGTCCAGAGTGATTGAACCAATTTTCACCCCAGCAATAGTATACCAGAGTTTCCTACCAAATATGTAATGGTATCGTTTTCATTTTTAGCCCTTCTAGTATATTTCATTATAGTTTTCATTTGTATTTCCCAGGTCATTAATGGTAGTGAGCACTTTTTCATGGTTTTGGTGATTTGGATAGTCTCTTGTAGAACCCTATTCAACTCTTACTTCTTATTTGGGATATCTGTCTTCTCATTGACTAGAGGAGTTCTTTATTCTGAATCTAATCCTTTGTTAGATACATGCTTTTCAGATACCTTCCACTCTGTGGCTTGCCTATTCTTTCTCTCTCTTTCTTTTTTTTGAGATAGAGTCTCACTATGTTGCCCTCAATAGAGTGCTGTGTCATCACAGCTCACAGCAACCTCAGACTCTTAGGTTCAAGCAATCCCCTTGCCTCAGCCTCCCAAGTAACTGTGACTACAGGTGTCCGCCACAACGCCTGGCTATTTTTTGGTTGCAGTTGTCATTGGTGTTTAGCAGGCCCAGGCTGGGCTTGAACCTGCCAGCCTCGTTGTATGTGGCTGGTACCCTTCCCACTGAGCTATGGGCACCAAGCCTATTCTTTCTCTTAAAGGTATCTGTTGATAGCACAAATTCTTACTTTACCAAAATCTAGATTAGACTTTTCCTTTATAGTCAGATATTGGTCCTATTCAGTAAAGCTTTGCCATACCTCAAAATAATGAAGATATTCTCCTTTGTCGTCTTCTAGAAGCTTTATTTTATATTCTTCACACACAGATACCTAATCCTCCTGAAACTGATTTTTGTATGAGTTGAGAGGTTAGGGATACAAAAGGTCCATTGTTTGTTTGTTTGTTTGCAGTTTTTAGCCAGGGCTGGGTTTGAACCTGCCACCTCCAGCATATGGGGCTGGCGCCCCACCCCTTTGAGCCACAGGCACCACCCATAAAAGATCCTTTCTTTTTAATATGGGTATGTCTGACCCAGACCTATTATTTAGGAAAAAAGGAAGAAAGAAACCTGTCCTTTCCCCAATGCACTAAGTGGTGCCTTTTTAAATAAATCACATTTCTGTGTGTGTTGGCTCTGCTTCTGAATTATAGTCTGTTCTCTGCACCTCCACCATACAACCCTGTTGGCTGTGTGTTCTAATGTGTTATGATGTCTGTACGTGTCAGTCCTCCAGTTTTAGGGACTATTTTTTTGTTCTCTTACCTTCCCACATTAATTTTAAGATCATCTTTTCATCCCAAAGCTCCAGTAGAGTTTCATTTGTCCTTATTGCTAAGACACAACTTCCCTTTAAAAGGGACTCAGCCCATTTGCAGAAGGCATGTGTGGCAGCTGAGGACAGGAAAATGGTAGCCTTAAATTGCCCCACGCCACATGCCCCTTCCGCCAGAAAATGCTAGGTATGCCGAGCAAGCATGAACTTTTTTTTTTTTTTTTTTTTTGAGACAGAGTCTCACTTTGTAGCCCTCGGTAGAATTCCGTAGCATCACAGCTCACAGCAACCTCAAACTCTTGGGTTCAAGCGATCCCCTTGCCTCAGCCTCCCAAGTAGCTGTGATTACAGGTGCCTACCACAATGCCTGGCTACTTTTTACAGACAAGATCTGGCTCTGATTTTGGCTCAGGCTGGTCTCAAACCTGTGAGCTCAGGCAATCCACCCTCCTCAGCCTCTCAGAGTGCTAGGATTACAGGTGCGAGCCACCACACCCAGCCCCAAGCAGTGAACTTTTAATGTGTATTTCTTCAGAGCTTTTTTTCCTATACATACTAATAAATATACATTATATTTTATGTAATTATACCCTAAGCAGTGTTTGCTACTTGCTTTTTTTCAACCTAATGATAAATCTTTACAGAGGTACTTAGTGCTGCTGATGGACATTTGGGTTGTTTCTGGTATTTGCTGTGACAAGCAGTACCGCAGGGAGCATTTATCTATGTTGTGTTCACACATTTCTACAAGTGCTTCCTCAGACTAACTCCCTAGAACTGGTGATGCTGTGGCAAAGGATATAAGTATTTAAAACTTTAATAGTATTGCCAAAATTGCATATTTAGTAAGATGGAAAAAGAAGAGCTGTCTTCTCTAATGTAACTGCACCTTTCTTCTGCTTCTCTTGGGAGGAGATAGATTAAGAAACACAGACAGTACTTTTTTAAAAGGGAAGAAGCAGCAGCTTTGAATTCGGTGATATATTTAAAAGCCAGGTGTGATGGCTCACACCTGTAATCCTAACACTCTGGCAGACTGAGGCAGATGGATTGCCTGAACTCACAGGTTCGAGACCAGCCTGAGCCAGAGCGAGACCCTGCCTCTAAAAACAGCCATGCGTTGTGGCGGGCACCTATAGTCCCAGCTACTTGGGAGGCAGAGGCAGGAGAATCACTTGAGCCCAGGAACTGGAGGCTGCTGTGGTCTGTGACGCCACAGCACTCTACCAAGGACAACAAAGTGAAACTCTGAAAAAAAAAGAAATTAAAAATAAGCCTGGTGCAATGACTCACACCTGTAATCCTAGCACTCTGGGAGGCCAGTGTGGGAGGATCCCTTGAGCTGAGGAGTTTGAGACCAGCCTGAGCAAGAGCAAAACCTTGTCTTTACTAAAAATATAAAAAATTAGGCTTGGCGTCCGTAGTTCAGTGGTTAGGGTGCACTGGGGCTGGTAGATTCAAACCCTGCTAAACAACAATGACAACTACAACAAGAAAACAGCTGGGCATTGTGGCGGGCACCTGTAGTCCAAGCTACTTGGGATGCTAAGGCAAGAGAATCGCTTAAGTCCAAGAGTTTGAGGTTGCTGTGAGCTATGATGCTATAGCACTCTACTGAGGATGACATAGTGAGATTCTGTCTCAAAGATAAATAAAGAAATAAAAATATAAAAATATTAGCTGGCCATTGTGGTTGGCTGTGAGCTAGACTAACACCACAGCACTCTAGCCTGGATAACAAAGTGAGACTGTCTCCAAAAAAAAAAAATTTGTTTTAACTTAATGATTTCCTGATTGGCCTCTCTGGGCTCCTCTTCCCACATGACCTTTACTAGGCTTTGTTTCTGCTTCTGTTTGTGACATTTGGGCCCTTCTGAGGAACCAGTTGGTCCTCAATTTTCCCTGGAGCAACCACCAGGCTCCCTTGCTGATAAGGCATGTGGAACAGACTTCTTGGAGAGAGTTTGAGTCAAGTGTTAGAAGATTTGGGGATTCAAAGAAGCCCTGGAATCACACTGCCCCTCTACCCCCAGCCTCTGGCTCCTCAGTTACTATTCTCCCACCACTGCAGTTAGTAGCTCAGGTTCGGTCTTTGTGGAGGGTCAGAAGAAGGTCATGGGGGTTGCTCTACACCTGTTCTCCAGTCTCCTTTGCTCAAGGCTGGTCAGCAAAGAGGAGGAAAGACTGTTTGTGCCATTGCCCCTGTGATTAGAAATTGAAGTGAACAAGAAATTGGCTTGTTCTGTAAGCCGTCATGAGAGTATTAGTGTGTATCTGTAGAGCACTTTGGCCAGGTTGTTTCCTCTCAGATTCAGGCAGTTGCCTCCAGGTTCCCCTGGAGAGAATAGTCTCCCCTGTTTGTGTCCTTGAGAGTTGCTTTGGCAGTGCTATTTCTAACCCTGGCATTCAAGTCTTCTGAGGCTGCTATATTAGCTGATGGCTACTTTGAGCCCAGTAAAGGTCAGAACCATCAGACTGAACCAGACTGTGAAATAGCTACACTCATTGCAGAGGCAGGGGCTAAAGTGTGAAGGATAAAGTCCACAGGGTCTCGACCCAGCAGCCCCTCCTTGGGACTCCCTGTGCTGTCTGTGTTTTCCCTCCCCCCGTCCTTCGTTGCTCAGCTCCTTATTAACATCAGCCTATTTTGAGTCATCCTATGGATTGAAGAAGGGGTCTGGAGACTGGGACACTGGCTCTGAATTGCCCAGCAAAGAGGCTTGCAAAGCTCCTTGTGGCCTTTCCTTGTAGGCTGGTGTTTATACTGGAGGCTCATGTGGGGGTTTCTTTAGGGGGCTGCCCTTGCAGGTCCAGTTTTGTGGAGAGGGTGTCACTCAACACACGTGCACACACAAGCCCCCAGCTGCCCTTTGTTCCAGGACTATCTGATTTGATCCTGGCTGCTTGCTAAGTGCTGTGCACTGTTTTACACTCTTTATACCCAAATGTAAAAGAAGTGAAAAATTAGTCAAAGCAAAATACAGTTCTACCTAAAAATACTCCGAAAGATACATAATTAAAATGGCAGGTGAGCACAAGTCCCAGGAGCCAACTGGCTGCCTTGCTTGGCACTCGCGGGGTTGAAGGTGCAGTCCAGCACTGGGTAGCCTCTGAGGCCTCTCCTTGGCAAACTGTCCCCCTGCCCTGCTTGCCTGTAGATTGAACGCCTGCAGGGTGAGAACCAGATACCAGTAGGGATCAGCAGCCCCAGCAGGACAAGATGCAGCAGCGCCCCCCCCACCCCCCATGTACCCTGTGGCTGCTCCCTCCCCTCCTGCTAGGGTTTGGACCTAATTACCAAGCTTGGCAAGCGCCGCTGGAGCACTTGCCCTGGTTTCAGTGACAGGGTTTACTTCCATGTATGCATGTGGTTCCTAACCCTCCACTGATCTCTCCCAATCTCCCCACAAGCTGGTTTCCACCACAGTGCTTTCTAATGGTCCCACAGTGGCTGCAACCAGCATTCTGCTACCTTGGTGTAAGCCCTGGTCCTTGTCCTTCCACAGAGCTACTTCCTCAGTCGAGCCCAAAGTCTGTGTGGCTCCGAGCACAGTGCTGTCCCTGACTCTCTGCGCTGGCTCTGCCACCCTCTGGGCCAGAAGTTTTTCATGGAACGGAGCTGGTCCGTGAAGTCAGCTACCAAGGAGAGTCTGTACTGTGCCCAGAGGAACCCAGGTGAGAACACCCTCATAGCCCGAGTTGTAGAAAGCCATGAGAGCCACCATGGCAGGGTTACAACATGTGGCGATGCAGATTATCTCAGTCTTACTTGATCCATTTGTTTGTTTTAAGTGAGGCTCGGGAAGGTTGAGTAACTTGCCTAAGGTCACAAATCTGATCAGACTGTTGGCAACTGGGGTGGGCTCTGCTCTCTTAGGCATTCAAACACCAGATGTCTTCCAGCCCTGTCCTAGCACTTTGGCGACATACAAAGGATGTGTAGCACTTGCTTTTCCCTGGCCCCTGGTCTTCCTGCCCCACTGGGAAAGTAGACAGACATGTGTGGAGCAGTTAGGGAATAATAGGTGGCAGGCGTCATCAAGTGCTCGGCGTGGTGACAGGGATGGGGCTCCAGGCATTGGAAGGAGGTGCTGGCTTTCTGTCCCTGGCAGTTGACAGTGATTGGAGTCGACTCGCCAGGCCTTGAAGCACACAGGCCCGTCAAGGTTGACTTAGACCTTGTGCACTCAGTGGCTTTCTGCTTTCTGCTATATTTACACCCCCACCCCCCACCCCCAGTTGGGATTCTGTGGGGAGAGTAAGGTTCTGCAGGTCCAGGAATATGTGTCAAATGTGGGAAGGTCTGCTGTCCTTTTGTTTTTTAAATAATAATTTTATTGCTCAATATGAGGTGTCCCACACCAAAAAGTAAAAGGTGAAAGCAAGAGCAGTCTTAGACTTCCCACCCCATCCTTGCTGGCTAAATACAGGCTTCCCGCTGGCATTTTCACCTCTTACCGTCTCTGGCTCTAGGCCTTTTCACCCAATATATATTCCTAAGTGCTCCTCCTCCTCCTCATCATCAGATCAAGATCCACGTGTCTGCCACATGTGAGGGGAGAAAAGAGGCTGGTGCTGCCATGATTTGCGCTACCCAGTAAGGGAATCTGTCAGTGAAAGTTAACTATTGTCCCTGATTTAATCAGCTCATCCAGGTCATTGCTGATCACAGATTCCATGACAAAGCTCTGGAAAAACAGGAGCAGGTTCTTCATTGTCATGAGCATGTCAGCAGCCATCACCTTTTTCTCCTGGGCTAGATGTTCTCCTAAGCCACAGGGAGAAGAGACAGCCCCTGAGACTTGAGATGGCTGTCCACTTTTCCATTTTCTGTTTTTTGACGAGGCTCCATCTTGTAGCTTCCAACTGAATGAAGTACTGAGCACTATACTGAGAGACACAGCACCCTCCTATTCTACCCACCCACCCACCCCCAGAAAATCCAGAACTACACAGTCTGTGCCCCTCAGTGTGGGTTGGTCACCCTTCCCTGCCTCTACCTGTTTGGCATGGTCATTCTGGGTTTGCATGAGAGGGGGAATCCAATTCCCAGGTGCAGGGTGTAGTTATTTCTTGGGTTCCTCTCCCCATTCTCTGTTATCAATAAAGACCAAAATGGGCTCATAAATAAAACCCATTTAATGTGTCTCCTTTTTCAGCTGACCCCATTGCCCAGGTTCACCAGGCCTTCTGCAAAAACCTTCTGGAGAGAGCTGTGGAGTCCTTGGTCAAACCCCAGGCCAAGAAGAAGGCTGGAGACCATGAAGAAGAGAGTTGGTAAAGTCCCAAGCCAGCCCTGCTGCCCTCCCAGGCAGCATGGGAAAAGGTGTAAATGTGCATAGGGTGATGGGGGAGAGGGGACCAGAAATGGCCATTGGGTCTTAGAGCTAGAGGGTTGAACAGCCAGACCATGAGTGTGGTCCTCGTATATGTTTTGATGTTCAGGAAACTTTCTTTCTAGTGAATTCTCCAGTGCTCTAGAATACCTGAAATTACTTCATTCCTTTGTGGACTCAGTGGGGATTGTGACCCCACCACTCTCCAGTAGCTCCGTGCTCAAGTCAGCCCTGGGTAAGCCATAGTCTCAGGGGTACTGAGGTCAATCTTTCACAGCTCTTTTGCTCTCAAACTCCAGGGTTGTATGAGTGTGTGCTCAGGCATCTTCTCTGTATCCCAAATTCATATCTGCATCTACCTCACAGTTACCCCTTCCAGCATTTTGGCGACAGGAAATGATGGTTCTCAGATAAATGGGACAAAGAGTGAGTTAACATCTTCCTCAGGCCTTGGCTATGTGGGCCAGGTCAGGACCCTTCCCAAATGCCCAGAAGAGCAATCTCCAAGTGGTCCAGGCACCAGGGCTGGTGGGGACTCACCTCTCAGCTATAGAGTGGGCTCTGGTGCTATTCTCAGTTCTCACACTCTGCTGAAGAAACTTCATCTGGGCCTCTCTACCACTTCCCTGTTGCCTTGGGCTTCATGGTGTAACCCCTGGCTGAATTAACACCTGTCCGTAAACCGCCATCGGGGTGGTCGCACACCAGCTGCCAATTCTCAGGCTTCTGAGGCCATTGGGGAAGATAGGGATGCCAAGCTACCTTTGGCCACTCTCCTTCTTGAGGGAAAGATCCCAGAAACACAACCACTGCCATCATGCTCACTAACCTTATAGCCTTTCTTTTTTATTTTATTTTATTTATTAACTAATTTATTTATTTATTTTTGAGACAGAGTCTTACTATGTCTCCCTGGGTAGAGTGCCATGGCGTCACAGCTCACAGCAACCTCAAACTCTTGGGCTTAAGTGATTCTTTTGCCTCAGCCTCCCAGGTAGCTGGGATTACAGGTGCCGGCCACAACACCCGACTATTTTTTGGTTGCGGTTGTCATTGTTGTTTAGCAGGCCCAGGCTGAGCTCAAACCCGCCAGCATCAGTATACATGGCCGCTGCCCTACTCACTGAGTAGGGTGAGCCTCTTTTCTCTTTTAGAGCTTAGAAAAGCATGTGCTTTCTTGCCTGATGATGTCTGTTCCCTGGACCCCCCCCCAAAAAAAAAACAGAAAGAAAAGTATGTGCTCTCACGCCTTTCTTCTTACATGACCGTCCCCACTGTTTTGTGAGGTCACTAGTGTCATCATTTTTCAGTTGAAAAAAGCTAAAGCTGAGAGAAGAAAAGACTTTAAATATTCTAATATGAGCCTGTTACAGATACTTGAAGACACCATTCTTTATAGCTATCAGAAGTTTAGGTTGTATCCAATGTTTTACTTTTTTTTTTTTTTTCTTTTGAGACAGAATCTCACTCTTGTCCTGGGTAGAGTACTAGGGTGGTGGCATCAGCCTAGCTCACAGCAACCTCAGATTCATGGGCTCAAGCAGTCCCCTTGCCTTCGTCTCCCAAGGAGCTGGGACTGTAGGCACCAGCCACAATGCCTGACTCATTTTTCTATTTTTAGTAGAGATGGGGTCTCACTCTTGTTCAGGCTGTTCTCCAAATCCTGAGCTCAGGTAATCCTCTCACATTCGCCTTCCAGAGTACTAGGATTACAGGCATGAGCCACCGTGACTAGTTCTAACTTTTTACTTAAAAATAACATTCCAATGAACATCTTTGTTAAAAATTGTTCTCTATTTAAGCCAATTTCATTATTATAGACTGTCAAAAATAGGATTACTAGATTAATAAGAATGAACATTTTTAAGGCTCTTGATACATGTTGTCAGACACTTTCCAAAAGATGGTGCTGGTTGCTACTCCCACCAGAGACATGGGAGAGGACAACCTATAGGTTCCATCTGGTCCCTCCATGGTAACAAGATGTAGCTAGCTGCTGAGCACCACAGGTCTGTTGTCTTTGGGTGCTGGAGTGTGTTTGGTGCTATTCCCCCCTAGGTCCAGATGTCATCTGTCGGTGGTGGACGTCTGCAATCACCATAGCCATCAGCTGGCTCCAGGGAGACGACGCAGCTGTGCGCTCTAATTTTACCAAAGTAGAGCGTGTCCCCAATGCCCTGGAAGTGACAGAGTGCGTAAGCCTTCTTGGCCATTCAATGGCTTCTGTCCAGGGGAATCTCATCTGACTTAGTGGGAGCGATTCAGCATCAGTAACTAGTTTGGGGTGAAGGATCAGGACTGCATGACAGATGGGGAGTCAGAAAAGGGAGATGAGGGCACCACGAGAACCCAAGCTGGGCCACCATGTCCTCTGTGTTAAGTGTCCTGCTCTGCACAGTACCACATTCAGCCCAGCCTCCAGGACCTCTTTGATGTGTGCCTTTGTGTCACCACAGGCTAAAAAGGAGAAATAGACAGCTTTGTGGCTCCTGGCACCTTCCAAAGCTTCATGGTATAGGCCAGCAGTATACTGGTGCCTCATGGCCAATGGAGAGGGAGGCCTGTGTTTGCCCTAAAGCTTATGTGGACCAGAGGATCCTGTTCCTGTGTGCCAGCATTTTATCCAGTTTTCAACTACACTCTATCCCCCACCATCAGCTCTGGTATTCTCATCCTATAACTGAAATAGTCTTGAGAGCATGGCATAACCAGAGAGAGCTTTTGGCATTCTTCTTGGGATATTCGTGTCTGTCTTATAGGCATTTAGACCTTAGTGATGGTTAGCCCTGCCTGCTAATGCCCTGGCTATTTCTAATGGGATTTAATTGTTCCTGAGAGAAATTGTATGAACAGCAGAAAGGCTCCACAAGGTCCTATCCTTAGAGCCAAGCCTGTAGTATTTCTCATCAAGCAGAATTTTAACCAGGACCACAGAAAGCAGCTGAGAAAAGTGAGTGTGTAATTTTGAAACCATGTTTACGAGTTGACCTAGCACCCTGATTTCATCAAGTAGCCCCATTTTTAAGCCCCCCACTAGTACACACTGCACCAGTCCTGTATTAGCATCCACCTGTGCATATGTGTCTCCTCCCCTGAGGACACTGAGGCTTGGCAGGTAAGTTGTTTAGAATCATCTTAATTCTGAGCAGCAGAGCTGCAGCAGACAGCTAAGATGCCTCAACAGGCATTGCCACCACCTGAATTTGTATACTCCTGGGTCCCTCTGCCCTGCAGGACAGTGATGCTATAGGAACCTTCTTCCAACCCCAACCTCCCCCTCTTCCCCAGTCTGTTCTACAAAAAGAGGCTAAGTTTCTCCGGAGAGTTTAACACTGGACATACGGGGAAGTGGCTTATCTCTTAGAGAACGGGTACAAAAAATAGGGCCAACACCTTATGTCACCACAGGTAGTAGCCAGCAATATTATGGCCACTTTATAGATAAGGAACTGAGGCACAGATGTTGGAATGACCATTTTGAATGGGTTTTTAATGGCAGTTCTGGTGGTTTTGCCTGGTTTTCTGATCCTGTCCGTCACTCAATTAAGAGGTGTCAGGGAGTGGGTGGAGAGCCAACCCTGGCTCAGCTGGCGTTTCAGATCTAGGGCTGGGACCTGAAACCATCATGGCAGCTTTGTACCCCATAGACCCACCTGTCACAGCAGTATGGGATGTAGTAGTCACTGGCTTGGGCCCTTCTACCTGTTACCCAGGTGACTCACACTGACCTGCCTACAATCTCCCTGTCACTGCTACAGGAGCCCCCTGGTGAAAGCTGTCCTCCACACCTGCAGAGCCATGCACGCCTCACTCTCTGGGAAAGCAGATGGGCAGCAGAGTGCCTTCTGCCATTGTGAGAGGGCCAGCGGCCACCTCTGGAGCAGCCTCAACATCAGTGGGGCCACCTCTGACCCCACCCTCAACCACGTGAGTCAGGACTTAGCTGGCCCCTCTAGAAGGTACTCAGCTCTGGTCTGTAAGAACAGTTCCTCCCACCTCAAGTAGACCTGGTGGGTGAGGCTGTCCAAGGGACAGAGAAAACAAGTTAGCAGCCACCAATCCAAAAAATGTGGCCTGTTACCCTAGTTAGACTTCTTTTTTTGGTCTCTGAAGCAAACCTGTTTCTACCTGTACCTTTCTTGGGCTCCCAGAATCCTAGATCCTTCTGGACCACAGCTTCTGTCAGCCCAAGTGAACCACAGCTGGCCAGAGTCCCCCGTCCTTTTTGAGTGGACTCCTGCCCCTTCAGTCACATACACAGAGCCAACTGACTGCCCTGGGCGCCTCCACAGCCAGCCACCCACCTCCTGGCGGGCAGCTGTGGTGCATTGTAGTTGCATTGCATGTTCTAGCAGTACCCATGCAGTGTTTCCACAGTGCATCATGGAGGCCTGCCCAGCCCTCGTGACTTCCCAACATCCCCTTACCCCAAGACCCCATCATTCAGGAGAAGGTCCTTTTGGAGTGCATTTCTGCCACTGTTGGGTCCCAAGGCACAACCATCTTGGGAAAGGGGGGAGGGCACACAGCTGGAAGTGGAGCATCACTGTTCTTCCAGTGTGGCTTAACACCAGAGGAGGATGAGGACAGTCCTGGAGAGTTACACTCTGAGCCACTCATTGTGGTTAGGTCTCAGCCAGCTCAGTGGACCCTTTAAGCAAGAGATTCTCTGGGCCTGAGCACTGAGGTGAATCTAGGACAAGTGTGTCAGCCCCTACAGACAAGGCAATGTGCAGAAAGAGCCCAAGACCCCTGGACTGCCAAAACCAAAGACGGGGGTGGGGGGGGTCACATCTCAGTTTCTTTGTTGGGCTTTCTATTGGTCTCTTATAGTGTTCGTCTTCATGAGAGGATCAGACAGTGTAGGCTCAGTTTGTGGAATGAGGGGCTTGCAGACACCCTTGGGGCTAGGATGCCTAGGTAGCCCCTCTGTGGTAGGAGAATGAACCTAGAAAATCCTATAGCCTGGTGGCCCTCAGAGGGCAAGATCCAGCTGTGGGCCTGCTGCTCTGGTTCACTGAAAGTGTTTCCCTATCCAGCACTAGCATCTGAGAAGTGCCAAGGATCCCCACCCACATCCTCTTGAGGCTGACAACAGCCAGAAAACTACATGGCCAAGGGTCAGGGCCTCATGCAGCACATGGCAGGATCTAGATAGCACCATGACTTTCCAGGCCCAAGGCCTTGGGGAAAAGAAGAGTCAGAGCTGGGTGAGGTGAAGAGCAACCTGGGAGTCCATCTGAGCTGGAGGGCTGCTCATGTTCCATCCTGAGAAGGACTCGGTGCTCCTCACTGTTCTACCTGGTGCCATCAGAAGCCAGGCAGGCAACCCAACATCATGGGTAATGGGTAGGGAGTATCATGACTCACACTAGTGTGACATTGTACCCACAGGCAGTGCTCTCTCATATGACACTCATAACAGCCAGGAGAATGTGGTGCCATTCCCATTTTTTTGGATGAGGAAGCTAAGGGTCAGAGAGGTTAAGTAGTATGCCAGGGTCATGTAGCCTATAAGTGGCAAAGCCGAGATTGAACCCAGGTCAGTCAGATACTTCTCACTGAACCACTCTGCTTCTCTACCTTCTTGTCTCCCCCCTTCCTTCTCTAGGCCATGCTGCCACTTCAGGCTTCCCCTACGGGTATCTTGTGGGTATCTCAGCCTGAGGCCAGCCATGGTGAGGCTCCCATGAGCTGGAAGAACGTGCACCTTCAGACCCACAGGGTTTTATTCCTGCCCCTGCCACCTACCTGTGCTATGTCTGCACAAGCTACTAGCCCTGTCAGAGACTCTTAGTGTCTCACTTCAGAACAGGGAAAACAAATCTCTCACCTCCTAGGACAATGAAAAGAGGATTATTCCTTCTGCTGTTCTCTCATTCCTTGTGGAATATTTTCCAGACTGGGGCTCTCCACTTCCTCCTCAACTGCTGAATGTTTGGCTAGGGGAGGGCCTGGTAGGTGCTGGATCCCTGCCTAGGGGATAGGCCAGTCATCTGTCTCCTCCCCTGTGGCTCACCCCACAGGTAGTCCAGTTGCTGACCTGTGACCTGCTGCTGTCACTGCGGACAACACTCTGGCAAAAGCAGGCAGGCACCAGCCAGGCCCTGGGCGAGACCTACCATGCATCGGGTGCTGAGCTAGCTGGCTTCCAGCGAGACCTGGGCAGTCTTCGCAGGTTGGCGCACAGCTTCCGCCCAGCTTACCGCAAGGTGAGGCCCAGATGCCTGGTGGGGAGGACAGATCAGGGTCTGTAGGGCCTGAGCCCCAGAACCCAGCATAGGTATCAACATGTGGTTGTGGAGGTGCCCCTCAGGTCAGCCAGTGACCTGTCACCTTGCTTGGGCCTGATACCATGTGGCCCTATGATGAGCACATATTGGTTGAGGACCTGCTGTGTACCTGGCCCTAAAGTGCAGTGGGAAGCAGGCCATGCTCTGCCCACTGAGGACAGGCTAGCACAAGCTGCAGCTCCTTGGTCAGATGCTGGGTGGGAGGGCTCCGAGTCAGTGGCAGCAAGCTGGGCTACTATCCTACCCAGGACTCCATTCTGATTCCCATCACCAGTTGGCAGAGTAAAGGATCTTCCAGAACCCAGTTTAAAGGGGAACTTTCTCTGAGCCCCTGGAGCCTTAGGTTCTGCCAGCTGACATTTTCTACATGACATCCCTGTGGCAGTGGGCACAGGATCTGAAATAAGTCTCTGAAGATAGTAGTATGACTTGCTAGACTCAAGTCATTTCATTTTTTATTTTTGTCTCTAATTAATGCACTCAGCGTATTTTACTTGAATCACTTTCTGACAGTTTGAGGGGATAGAAGGGTCAGTGAGGGGAATGGACTGTGGGAAGGGCACAGAAATCTTAGAGGCCACTGCCATGAAGACTGGCATTTGTCCCCCATGCCCATCACCTAAGGTGCTATGGGAACCTCGTAGGGTCACAATATGGCCATTGATGCAGCAGGGCAAGATAGATACAGCAGACAAAATGAAGAGTGATCCCAATGCAGTGGTGTTTATAGTATCTCAATCAGTTACAGATTCCTTTGTTCCTTCTCCACCCCCACTAGTTCACTTGACTAGCCTTAAAAAATACATATGGCTCAGCACCTGTAGCTCAGTGGCTAGGGCGCCAGCCATATACACCGTGGCTGGTGGGTTCGAACCCGGCCCAGGCCTGCCAAACAACAATGACAATTACAACAAAAAAATAGCCAGGCATTGTAGTGGGTGCCTGTAGTCCCAGCTGCTTGGGAGGCTAAGGCAAGAGATCGTTGACTCGGCACCTGTGGCTTAGCGGCTAGGGCGCCAGCAACATGCACCGGAGCTGGCAGGTTTGAATTTGGCCCAGGCCTGCCAAACAGCAATGACAATTGCAATAAAAAAGTTGGGCGTTGTGCCCAGCGCCTGTGTTCCCAGCAGCTGAGGCAGGAGGATCTCTTGAGCCCAGGAGTTTGAGGTTGCTGTAAGCTGTGATGCCATGGTACTCTGTCAAAGGCAACATAATGAGACTCTATCTCAAAAAATAATAATAATAAAAAATACACACATATAAACAAATACACAGGGCTGCCTATGTATAAAATCTTCAGGGAATACTCCTTACTATGGGAAAGAGGAAGTGTGCCCCAACATTTGGGGCAGTACCCCAAACCCATTCTGGCCAGCCCTCTATTTCATCCTAACTCTCCTCTGCTGGAGCCATCAGTGGCTCCCCACTGCCTACCAGAGCGAGAGAAGAGTTCTATGGCAGCACTGCAGACCCTCCTGAAGCCTAAGATACTAAGACATAAAAGAGCCCAACATTTTAAAAAATGAGAGACCTGGCCCTTGCCGTCCACCCACCAGTGGCTCTTACTTCCCTCAGAGCTACAGACTTTGGCCTACAAAACTCTGAACTCTGTACCTTTCTGAAGAAACAGAAGGAAATAGGGCACTGAGCAGTTCTTCAGCCCAGCCATCCCCCTCACCTCTCTGTCCTCCACTGCTGCTTTTTGTCAAATTGGAGGTAGTCTCTGGGACGGGGCCTTGAGGCTTCATCAGGCTGCTTGTCTTCCAGCCCCAGAGGGTATGTCAGGGCTCTCCTTGTCACAGTACAGAAAAGTCGGCCCTTGGCTTCTTTCTCATCTGTCTTCTTGCTTCTTCCTGTCATTACCAGCTGGCCTATGGTTTGTTCCCCATTCCTGCTGCTCTGCTCATCCAAGTCCAGGGTATGGCTCAGTGTCACCGTCAGGGACAACTGAGGCTGCTTTCCAGGGGTGAGCAAGGTAGGGTAGTGTGCAGAAGAGGGGGCCACCATCACATGGCAAATGAGGTAGTTCGGGAAGAGACCCTCACTGGGACCTGGGGCTTGACTGATATCCCCGCTGTACTTCCCCAGGTGTTCTTGCACGAAGCCACTGTGCGCCTAATGGCAGGAGCCAGCCCCACCCGTACGCATCAGCTACTGGAGCACAGCCTGCGGCGGCGCAGCCCCCAGAGCACCAGGCATGGTGAGTACCCCACACCTCTTGCCTCCCTGAGAATGAAAGAAGACTGAGGCTGGCTTTGGTGGCCTGTGGTCATGGCATGGGCATTAGTTCTAGGAGTCCCAGCTATGATCCAGGAGGGAGGGGTGGGGGTGGCCCGAGTGGCAGCTTCTACTCTGTGCTGTCTACTCTGAGGCAGACCGCAGACTAGTCTTGGGATGTTGCCAGGTTCGCTTCTCTGTGAACTAGAGAGGGCAGCAGAGCCCACCTCTAGTGATCGATATGAGGTTAAGTACATGAGTCAAGGTTACACCCTCAGAACAGCACTAACCTCATCATAGGCTCTCAGTTCCAACATGTATCTCATCCTTCCCACAGGAGAGGTGGATGCCTGGCCTGGCCAGCGAGAACGAGCCACTGCCATCCTGCTGGCTTGCCGCCACCTTCCCCTCTCCTTCCTTTCCTCCCCGGGCCAGCGGGCTGTGCTGCTGGCTGAGGCTGCCCGCACCCTGGAGAAGGTGGGCGACCGGCGCTCCTGCAATGACTGCCAGCAGATGATTGTAAAGCTGGGTGGTGGCACAGCCATCGCCGCCTCCTGACCACTGGGCTCAGCCCACTGCCCTCCACCTGTTTGTCTCTGTCTCTCTTCCCCAGGATCCTCCCCCAAAAGCTGTGGGGACAAGCCTTGTCACCTGCTGTGGCTTTTGGACCACCTCAGGCCAATGGGCCCCTGGGCGGAGACCCTTAGAGCTGCTGTCACTAGATGCCCATGGTCCAGGGCCTGGTAGGCTTGAGAGGAAAAATGGCAGGGCCGGAATTGGGGGTACCCCTGACTTAAGAACACGGTGGGTGCTCCCCCACTGTCAAGCCCGTTCCTCCAGCCCTCCTGAGTTCTCTTCCTCCCTGAATCTCTCTCACCTTTTTGCTTCCTCATTTTTTTATTAGGCTTTCTCTCTGGGGGACGTGGGTCTTTGGGCACCAGAGAGCAATTTGCCCTGAGGACTATGTGGCATGCCCTACCCCTCTTTTTATACAAATGTTTTTATATCCACATGCTTGGGTTTGCCCTGACTCAGGGCTAAGTCACTGCAGCATCTTCATCTCTCCCTGGTCTGCATCCCCTTCTCCTGTGCCTAACTAAGCCAATTTTTTTCTCTCAATTACACAGGATCACCAGGGAAGGAGAGGGAGCCCCACCCAGGGAGGCAGGTGGGAGGCAGGAGACAGGCCTGGGGACAGATAAAATGTCGGCATTATTTTTTAATTTTTTAAAAAAATAAATGGTATCTTATTTAATTGTCCTGTTCCTTCCCACTCCCCCGCCTCCTGGATGTCAGCCTAAGCTCAGGGTAGGCCAGGGGGACAGGGAGAGATGAAGCCACCCCTTTGGACTGGGGCCCAGGGCCTTCATTGTGGTTTCTTGGTTCTCTCCTACCTCTCCCGCAACTCCTACCTCTGTGGTACAGACTGTCCCCTACTTACCATGGTTCAACTTAAAATTTTTTTGACTTTATGATGGGTTTATTGGTGTACTCAATGAATTTTTGACTTAACGATATTTTACATTGATGATGGCTTTATTGGGACCTAACCCCATTGTAATTTGAGGAGCATCTGTATATTTTTATCCCAAATTTTTGACCTGTAAATAAGCCAGGGTGTCAGAGGCTAGCCCCCAACCCCTCCCTAGAGACAAGCCCTTCTTTTCAGAGTGGGCAATAAGATCAAAGTCCCTTGTCTTGATGGGGCTCCCAAGAGAAAAAGTGGTTCCACTTTTCTGGATTCCCTGGCTTGCTGCCTCCACAGAGGCTTTTTCTCATTTCTCTCCAGGACTTCTGAGAGACTGAGAGAGACCCTGTGCTTCTCATCCCCACAGGCTGGTTGGAACAGAGGGCTGGCAGGAGCCCCTGCAGACTGGGGGTACTCACAGCAGGGGCCCTGGAGTGGGTCAGCCTCTTTGTCCTTCCCTGGGGTATGCTTGGACCCCACCTGCTTTAATCTCCTGTCCCTGTCCCTCCCCCACTTTCACTGTAATTTATGGACCCGCCCAGCCACGTGTTGTGTGTGCATACCGTGCCTTTTCTCGTTATTGTTGAAGGTGAGAAGGGGTGGCTTTTCACTGAAAAGGGGATACACCTATGGCTTCCTTGATGTTGAATCATTCACCATGTCCCAGACTTAGGTTATTCAATAAACACCAATTGGTACCACCCAGCCCAAGGTGTGTGAGGGTCTGTAGTGTGCCTGTTGTGGTGACCAGCTATGTGGCTGTATGACTTTGCCTTCAGTGGCCCAGGGACGGAGTCAGCTGCTTCTCACTGCTGAGAAGCCCCTGGCTTCAGTTTCACTGGCCTTCTCTGCCCACCAGTGCCCCTGGCCCATTCAGTGTCTGGTGCAGGGCTGGGTGAGGGCCTGGGATAAAAGGGCTATTGGTGGTGCTTCTGGAGTCAGAGGTTCCTGTATCCAGGTTCCAGCTAATTCCCTGGATGTAACACTGGCTGCTTGGTCGACTGCAACAATTCTTTGTGATTAGGTAGGCCACTCCTTAACATCCCCTCCCCTGAAACCAGTGACCTTCTGAGGAGGCTCTCTGGCCCACAAGTCAGGAACTGGACTTCTAAGCTGGGTCACCTTGGGCAGGATGTGGCCTCTCAGCCTCCATTCTCACATGTGCAAGAATAGGGTGGTTGATTCTTGCCTTGGACTGTGAGAGTATGGACTCATTGGCCAGGTTTACACGATGTGACCCACAGTGTCGGTTCACTGTTAAGTGCTTTGGGAGGCTGATGAGAGGCCAGATGTGACTTAAGACACCTGGGGCAAGACTACAAGGTTGGGATGGGAGTGTTAGTCCTCATCAGAGGTGGAGTCAGGAGCACCACATAGGTGGGAGTGAGCCTGGGAGTGATGTGCACGGTCCATGGCCTGGCCTGGCCCTCCTGGCTGAGAAATGATCCCTCTGAGCCACGTCCTCCTCTGAAGGGCAGTCACAGCAGGCCACACTGTTCTGAGGACCAGAGCAACCAGGAGGGACCCAGCTGCAGCGGGTCCTATCCACAATTACCTCAGCCTTTTCAGTGATGGCTACTGCCCATGGCCTTAGCCTAGTTCCAGTGGGATAGAGAGATTGAGGGCCTTGAAACTGAGAGTGAGCAAAGGGGTTTTGCCCACCTCCAGCACAGCCTAGCCAAGGCTGCGTCACTAGGGTAGGTGGCTATGAGTGGGAACGTGATCCTTTTGTGAGTCTCGCAGGCTCTGTGACTTAGCACCCACCTTCCTCTCCCATCTTTACACAGCTGTGGGAGAGGGCCAGGGGTACCCCACCTGCAGCCCAGGCTCCCCACAAGCCATGGCCCTCATTGCAGGCAGGACCATGGGCTCTGGGCTCTGTCCCCAGCCTGGCTTGTCAGGCTTAGTTTCCTTAACAGGCTTAAGGGACAGAAAAGTGGATCCTCCCATGGACGAAGAGCTGACCGTGCCTGGCGAGTATGGGGGCCTCAGGGAAGTCCAGCAGGAATGTGTTGGGGAGGGATCCTAGACTTCACACCCTGGGATCCCCCAGCTCCTTACCCCAGACTGCCCCTGCCAGCCATTCACCCTCAGACTCATTGGAATACCACAGGACTCTAACTTGTGTGTCAGCTGGGTGACCTTGGGCAAGTTACTTAGGTCTCAAAACCTGAATTCCCTCTGTAAAGACACCCATCATGTGGCTCTTGTGAGGATTAAATAAGAAAGGGCAACAACTGGGGCCATTGTTATTAAAACAGCCCTCACACCTAAGGTACCCAGGAGGGAAAAGACCCAAGGAGTGGCTTTCTTGAGATCACACACCTCAGCTGGCCATAGTCCAGCTCTCCTATGTCCTCTAACATTACCTGCACAGAAGGATTCTGGAAGTTGCACAAAAGCTGCAGGCAATGCCCTGGCCACAGCAAGGTACCAGGGGTCCTCCCTGCAGGAAAGAAACGGGCTGCCAGTGCCAGGCGTGTGTGGTGGACAGAGAACCCAGAGCAGCACTATGGCCTTCTGCTCTAGCATCCCCACCCCCTTTCCCTCAGAGCAGCTCCTAGGAGGAGGCTTCCCCATCCTGGGCACCAGATGTCCACAAGGCCCGCACCCATCAGGGGGGTGGCCCAGGGCCAAGCATCCTGCAGGGCAGGACCCACCCCACGGCCTGACCATGTCAGTGAGGATCGGCCAGATTCAGCCAACTTGAGCTGTACAGTGGGTGACTGGGAGGCAGGGGGAACTCACTTCCAGTAGAGGGCTTGGCTCCCCCAGGAGTCCTCTCCCCTGTGCCCAGACCAGAAGATAGCCAAGGTCTTAACTGCTCGCTCTCCCATGGTGCCCACTACTGTGGGCATTCAGCCCGGCCTATAGCCCTGGCCACCCTCCCTAGCCATTTCGTGGGGCTCCCAGCATGTTTTCCTGCCAACTCAGGAGCAGTCTTCTGCTCTTGCACATGCTGTGCCCTCTGCCTGCACCGCCGTCTGTCCAGTCAATGACCAATGCTGCCATCAGTGCCTGTCTCAGACAAGCTGGGATTCTTTATTCTCAGGGATGGGAACCACAGAACAGGGTTTATTTATACCAAGAATCCAGGCCCTGCAGGCTCCAAGGCCCTGTCCAGTTGGTGCAGAAGGAAGAGCTGGCCTTCCCAGCTGGACCCCTCTCCCTGCACGGACTCTATGTCACACGGTGACCTCAGCTTTGCTGTTGGTGCTCAGCTGCCGGGGCCCGCGGCCAGTGCTGCCATAGAGACCAGGGGGCTGTGGGCTGAAGGCCTTGGGGAGCTTCTCCACACTCAGCTGGCGCCGGGGCACATGGGCAGGACGTCGAGGTGCCGGGGATACTTGCGACACTTGGTGGGCTTGGTGGCTGCGGGGGACTGGACGGGACAGGCGACGGTCGTTCAAAGCTGCATACTGGCCCGAGGTAGCGAGGCCAGCATGGGGGCCATAGCCCGGTGGGGCCCAGGGGCAGGTGTCCAGCCGCTCAGGTAGGTTCTCCGGAGGCCGTGGGGGCCGCGGAGGGGGCTCTGAGGCAGGGAAGCGCTGATAGAAGTCCTGCGGGGCCACCTCTGCAGGGAAGGGAATGGGGTCAAGCTCTGGGCGCCTGGAGCTAGAACTCAAAGTGGGAGTCCTGTGTCTGGACACCTGGGCACACTCACCTGCAGCCTTGAACGCAGCGGCTTTGAGGGTGGCATACTTGGCATAGTCTGGCTGCAGTGTCCTGCTGCTGCCGCCCTGCAGCCGAGGTCTGCGCGGGGGTCCAGGGGTAGCCGATCCCAGGGGCCCGTTGTTGAGGTGTTTCTTATCTGAAGGGTGGAAGAGCGGTCAGTAAGCCGACCTGGGCTCTCCACCTGAGCCAGCACCTTCCACAGCCCTCTTCCCCAGGCAGCCGAGCGCAGCTTTGGGGATCACTCTCTGGAGAGACTGAGCAGCACCTGCCTTCAGAGCAGAATTTCTAGCTCCTGGAATGGGGCCTAGCTCCAAATACCTGGAACCATGGCAGCCTGCCCTAGAGGCACCAACCTAATAAATGGCTCCGGGCAGGTTAGGCTGAGCCAGATGCTGAGTCCCAGGACCTGCTGCTCTCAAGGAGATGGGGAGGATCTAAGGAACAGCCCCAGGTGGGGAAGTGGACACTCCTAAAGACAGAGAGAGGCTCCAGAGCCCAGGGCACTGAGCCACCATGCAGAACCACAGCCCTGGCCAGCAGATCCTGAACCTGGAACCTCCCACAAATCACAGCCCCTGAGACTGGAGGTGGAAAGACACATGGGAAGGTCTCAGGTCCCTCCCCAATCGGGGAGCTAAGTGGCTTGCCCACCACCTTATCCACCCACAGAGGAAGCAGCTCATTGAAGCACACCCCTCCCCACATTCCACAGTGGGTCAGCAGTGCCACCACTGCCTGCTCACCTGTCCTGCCATGGGAGGAGCCCTCTGGAAGGCCATCCCCCATCTGCACCTGGATACAGCTACCCAGGTTCGGACCCAGAGGTGGAGGCAGGGGTTCCTGGAGGCCTGGCTGCTTCAAAAGTTCTGTCAGTGTCCTGTGGGGACAGAGTGGTGCCTCCCCATCAGCCAGGCCCTGGGTATCACAGGCCAGCCCAGCCCATGGCCCTGACAGTCTCACTCTCTGGCCCCAAGATGGCCACATCCAGAGCACTTCTGGAAACTAATGCTGCATAACCAGGGCCACCTTGTTTTCCTAAGACTTCCCTTACTTCTTCCTGGAGCCCATTCTGATAACCATCCCCAGTGGAAGCCTCCTCCCAACACAATTCTCCCTCTGACATCCTTTCCTCCATCTCCTCCCATAAAACTCCTATTCACCAGTCTTCAAACTGCAGGGGTGGCCCCTCTTCCCCAGGAAGCTTTCTTTACTTGCCTACCTAACTCCCCTCCTGCAGCAGGGGCTTCTACTGGGTCTGGGGACACAGCTGCCAGCACAGGCATGGAGGACAGATAGAGGGGCACGGGAAATTCCCCATGGCAGTCCAGCACCAGAAGGCTGTGTGACCTTGGGCAACCACCTCCCTCGGTACCCAGGATACCCAGCCCCCACCCAGCTGTGATAATGTGACAATGTCTGTTCAGCCCAGCTGCCTTCAACACCCAAAACCTATGATTTTCTCCTACTCACCCTGACCCTCCTTCTGGGGCCGGGGCCTCAAATGGCTGACTCATGAAGAGGTGTCCTGGAGGTTTGGCTGCCACATGACAGGGTCTGAAAATGTCCTATACCTCCCTGAACTGACCTTTCTGCCCTACCCACTCTTCAGCAGCTCACCTCCGTGGTCTCATCCCCAGATGAGCACAGCCAGCCCAGCTCTCCTCAACAAATGAGTAACCGCCATGGCCCTGGGCCTTTGTACAAATTCTCTCCAGGGGCTTCTTCCCAAGACCTCTGTGATGCCTCCCCTGGCCATCAGCGCCAACATGACAGAATTAAGAGACTTAAGGACAGAACAGACCTTGGAAAGTTACCCACACACGAGCCCAAGGCCAGTTAGTTGGGGATGTGGGAGCCTAAAGCCCAGAAAGGACCCCTGGCTACTCGGCACATTAGGGGTAGGCTCAGCTCTCCCTGAGGCATCGCCAAACCCACTTCCCTGTCCCCAGCAGACAAAGTGAATGTGTCAGCTGGACTGCCCCAGCCACCTGCTACATCGTAGTGACCCTCAGGTCCCATTGCCCCACCCTGGTCAAAGACATAAGCAGGGCTCCACACACACACACAGCTACCTTCACCCAGCATAAGGGACCCAAAACTCAGAAGGGCCAGCCCCATCCAGGACATAGGCCAAGAGGCTCCACATCATGGAAGTAGACAGGGGCTGAAGGCAGAGGACAGATTACCAAGCACAAGCTCTGCCCTGCAGCTGTCTGGGAGGTTGAGGGATGCTGCAGTGCTAAGGAAGACCTCATCCCCTGCCCCTGAGGCCCAGGAGGGGGAAGCATCCACATCCGGCCCTCCAGAGTGTGGGGGTTTCTCTCCATTGTCACTTTAGTGTCAGCAGCCTACATGCTCAAAGGGTGCTGGGTCCTGGAGGATGAGAAGGGCATAGGCTGCAGAAGTGGGGGTTGCTGGGGGCACGTGAGTATGTGAGTGTGGCAGATAGGTGAGAGTTCCAGGGCTGGACACAGAATCCTAGAGTCCCCATTCCAGCTAAGGAAGGAAGCTTTAGGCCACCCTAGGCCTGTGGACCCCACTTCACACCAGGCTCAGAATGCTGCTAACACCTGTCCTGGCCTCAGCAACACTGGATGCTGTTCTCCATGCAGAGGGTGACCCTAACCTGCACCTGGGGCTATGGAGTGGGGCCATTAGGGAGGCCCTCTGGAACCCAGGAAAAGGAAGGTCAGGCCCCAGTCACAGGTCAGAGGGCTGCAGAGACATGGGGGAGGGGAGGAGCGCAGAGAGCCTTCTCTGTCCTCGGCCTAAGAGGTCCAATACTACATCACCCTGCCCTGCCTGCCCAGTGAGTCTCCCTCCCTGGCGCTAACTTTGTGCCCTCTGCCTGAAGCTACCAGCCCTGGGAACAGGGAGGAGGCTCGAGCGGCCCAGTACCAAGCACAGACCAGAAGGTCAAGGGGAGTCTAGATAGTACCAGTTGTTTCCCTCCTGAAATGGGGGTTAGGGAGAGACAGGGAGGAAAGACCTGAAGGGGTGTGCAGAGAGGACCAGCGCTTTGAGAGGGGCAGGAAGGATGGACGGTCACGAGGGGTGCCCATGAGCAGTGAGGGTGTCAGGGCGTCGAAGTGGGGGTCGTGGCCCGGCGGCGCGCTCACCTGGTCACCGTGCGACGCGCGCGCGGGCTGTGCGCCCTCTCCAGGCCCAGGCGCGCCCCGATGCCTGCCAGCACCAGCAGCGCGGCGACGCCGCACACCGCGTAGACGGCCGTGTGGCTGCGCTCGCGGCCCGGGTCCCGGGGCGCGGCGGCGTCGCGGGTGCGGGCTGGCGGGCGGCCGGTCTGCACCCAGGCTGGTGTGTCGTAGTTGGAGCAGCGGCTCTGGTCGAGGCGCCTCGGCCCGTCGTGGCAGCAAAAGCGGTAACCGCACGTGCCGCAGCAGAAGCTGTAGGCGCCCGAGCTGCAGTTGAAGGGCGGGTCCCATTGACCCATCACGTCGTAGTAGCCGCGGCAGCGGTCGCCCCCGACCGGGGCTGCCGTGCCGGGTGCCGCGGGCCCCTGAACCTCGGGAGCCCCTGCTCGGCCCGACGGTGGCCATGCCAGCAGCAGCGCCAGCCGGAGTGCGAGTGTCAGCCGGAGCCCAGGCGGATGGTGGCCGCCGCGCAGCCCCCGCGCCCCGGGCCCTGCCATCCGTGCTGACTTCTGCTACTGCTCCCAGCGCATGGCCCAGCGCCGCGGCCCCCTCCGGGCCTGCTCCTCCGCGCCTTCAGGGATCGCGCGAGTCCCGGCGCCGGTACGCTGGCTCCCGGCGGACGCTTCCTCGACCGTCGGCCTCCTCTGGGGACCCCAGCCCCGGGTGGGCTCGGTCTGGAGCTTGGGAGGCCGCCCCTCCCGTGGGCGCGTCCTCCGCCAGGGTGCACCTCGGACCCGGGCCGGCCGATCAGTGCCCCTGGCTGACCCCAGAGCTGGGCGGTGGGTTGTGGCTTGCGCGCGGTCCCAGCTTCTCCCTGGCAGGCGGTGTGTGGGTCCCAGGCCTCGCGGGGACACCGCTGCCTTCCCGCCGCCCGCTCCGTACTGCCCGCGCCCAGGCTCCAGCTCAGGCTCCGGCTCCAGCTCCAGCTCGGCGCGGGCTCGGGCGGGCGGGGGAGGGAGCGAGGGGAGGAGGGCGGACGGCGAGCGGGGGAGGAGCGCGGCCTCCAGGGCGGGAGGGGGCGCGACCGGGCCCGAGCTGCAGGGCGCCCCACCGCGGACCCTCCCGGAGGTCCTCTCCAAGCCGGTCCTCACAACTGGGCGCTCGCAGAGGACCTGCTTAAGGCCACCCGGTCTGTTACCTCGGACATAGAGTCCGCGCCCGGAGCGTCCCTGTTTTACAGGTGCGGGGACCGATCGGTTCGCGGAGGTTAGAGCTGCTCGGAATATCCGTGGGACGGTCAGTGCCACCCTCCCGTCTCCTTTCCGCCCCTGTTGTTCTTTCTGGTCATGATGTGAGGCGGGCCCCTTCCCCTCTCTTCGCCCCGATTTTCCCACCTGTCAAATGGAAAGGAAACCGCCAGCAGCGCCGCTGCTCAGAGGCAAGTCCGGGTCCTCTCCTCCGGGGTTTACCCCGGGGCGTGAGCCTGAGTTCCAGAACCTCCCGAACTCTGGTCCCGGATATCTCCGTCCCCGCGGCGATGGGCATGGCTTAGCTACCATCCTCCAGTGAGCTGCTCCCCTCCCCAGGTGTGACAGGAGGAGACTGGTCTGGCCCCGGGCCGACCCCGCAGGACCCGCCGGTCCTTCCACAGTCCAGGGCAAGGGGAGGGAGGGGGACCTGAACCGCTGCACGTCTCAGTCACGTTTTTCCGCGTTGAGTTTAATTAAAGAATGTGACGGTGCCACAGGGTCCTTGCTTCTCCCTGCCTCAGTTTCTCCTCTTAACATCAAAACTCTTTCTGGAGGCTAGTCCTGTAATCCTAGCACTCTGGGAGGCTGAGGCGGGTGGATTGCCCTGAGTTCACAGGTTCCAGACCAGCCTGAGCCAAAGTGAGACACCACCACCCCCATCTCTGTAAGTAGCCAGGCGTTGTAGTGGGTGCCTGTAGTCCCAGCTACTCCGGAGGCTGAGGCAAGAGATTTGCTTGAGCCCAAGAGTTGGAGGTTGCTGTGAGCTATGATGCTACAGCACTCTACCGAGGGCAACATAGTGAGACTCTTTCTGGAGAGTCATAATATGCCTCCTCCAGGAGGCAAGGGTCAATGTGGAACTTATCACTGTCCAGATGGGAACACCAGGAGGGCAAAGACTGGGCGTTCCATTCACCCCGTGTCCCTCCACGGCTCAGGCCTGGGTCAATACTAGAAGGGAGGGAGGGAGGAAATGGCTCCCATCTCTCCTTTCTGTAAGCTGAAGTATTCGGGCTCTTAGGGTCCTTCCTGTTCCCTTTCTTTTCCTCCTTCCTTCCCCCATCACTCAGCGACTGAGATTAGCTTATAAAAGTGGAGGATGTGAAGGAGGAAGAAGAGGAAGGATTTACATTTTAAGAAGGATCAAGTCCTGTCCTGCCATGAGGGGCTGACAGGCTAATTTCAGGTATTAGTGGGCTAAGACAGGAAGAGGGAATGGCCTCCCAGCAATACACTGCCCCCTCAGGGTGTCTCCTCATGACTTGGCCGGAAACAGCCTGCCCTCCTCCACACCCACATTTCCCATCCAACCCAGAAGACCCTCCCTTCCCCCATTAAAACACTGCTTGTTACAGGTTTTGGAGGAAAAAAAATAGATAAGCAAAGGAGTGAAATGAAATTGCTTTAATCCCATCACCAGAGACATCACACTAAACTATGTCACAATTAACATGCTGTTTTGTAACTGGTTTTTAGTTTACTTTTTGCTGTCCTTAAACTTTTAGTTTGTCATTCTTCTCAGAAACTGATAATTATCCTTTTTGGAGCATCCTTTCTTGCTTCCTTGGGGTCATTACTAGCAATAATCAATGGCACCACCTGCTACCAAGCTGCCCTCCAGGTTGCAGGCCCTGAGGGTGGCTGCTTCTCCTCACCTTTCACAGTCCATTTTGGGTACCCATCTCTGCCCCCTTGAAGCTGTGTCCTCTTCTAGGTAGGGTGACTCTACTGGGTTCAGAGCAGTCCTCTAAGGTTTTCCCTGGGTTATGGCCTCTCCTGGGTACCGGCTGTCCTGGCACTGGGCACTCTACTCAGCTTAGACCCCATGGTGACTCCCATCAGGTTCTGCACATATATGTCCCTCATGACAGTTAGCCATTTGTCCAATGAATAAGTTGGATTCTAGCCCCAGTCCCACTTTCAGAGGCTGATGTCCGACCTCCAATCCCCCTACCACATGCATGGGGCTTCTCCAAAACCCAGTTTGATTCAGTAGTCAGCTAGGAACCAGGGGGACTCACCTCTACCAAGCCTGTGCCAGTCACTCAATACCCCCTCTCCTTGTGTACTCCTGGCTTTGGGGGGGAGAGGGGGCAAGAGAGGGCAAATGCAAAGACAGAGCGCAGCTGACTGGCCAAGTTCCGCATAAGGGGATGTAGGCATGGTGCCACCCTGCTGATACATGACCCCTTACCTGGACCTGAGGGTTTCTCACCACCACAGCAAGGCTCCAAGGCACCTACTTATTACCTCTTCGGCCCACTCCACCCCCAGCCTGTGTCACCAAAGATTGTCCATTGATCCAGGCTTAAAATAACCCCTAGCATCTGCAGCAAGCTGAGTCCCTGAGCCTGAAGGGCACCTGCCCTGCCACCCCCTCCCCGGTGCTGGCAGCTCCCGTGTGCGGGTGTTTGCAAGTGCCCTGATGAGAGGGGAGGTGACTATGAGGGCCTTCCCTGCACATGTGTGTCAGTATAGGTGCGACTCGTGCACAAGTCCTTCTTTCAATGTCAAGCCCTCACCTGGTACTTAGCCTTAACTGTGGAGGGCTGGGGTTCCTAAGAGGTTGTGGACATTAAGGGAAGCCTGTGCCAGGCCCAAGTGTCCCCATATAGATGGTGGGTGAACAGTTTACTAGCTCTACCCAGTCCTGCACAGCCGTGAGGGAGGAGAGGGTTTGGAATTTCCTAGAGAGAAACTCAAGACCCAGAGAGGGGAAGTGAGTTGCTTCATCCAGGAGAGCAGGGTCTGGCCTGGAACCTGCACTGAGCCTCAACTTTCTGGCCAGTTCAGTACAGAGAGAGCAGCTGGACAGCACCCCCAAGCAGCTGACAGGATGCTCACCACACCTGACCTGTACACACCCTGACTCCACCCGGGCACGCAGGCTATTTCTCTACCTGGAATGCCCTTCCAGCCCCTGACACAGAAAGCTTCCACTTATCCTTCACTTTGGAGCCAGACTAATCAGGTTGGAATTCCTGCTCTACTAGGACCCCATTCAACCTTTGTAGGCCTGTTTTCTCATCTGCAGGGTGGGCAGGGAGAAGCCAGTGGACCCCTGACCAGAATCACCCAGTACATGAGTCCTGGTGGGAGCCCCCATTGCAGCCAGGCTGGGGGATGGTGACTGTGACTGGGATGCCACCCACCCGGAAAAAGCTGCAAAGGCCTCATTCCTAAGCTCTTTTCACTTCCATTTCCTCCATGATGGTGAGTTAACCAAGAACAGAGATTTTGGGAACTCTGGACTCCCTGCTAGTGCAATGCCGGCCCCAGGAGGGTGTCTGGAGGAGGGCCCATGGCTGCCTTTGTCTCCTGAAAGGCATGGGTGACTCAGGCTCCAGCTGCCTGTGGGAGGGAGGTGGCGCCTGGGCTCCTGAGGTCTCGAGGGAGCGGCGGGATTGGGGGGCTGGGAGTTGAGGCTCAGCCTTCAATCTCAACCAGGCCTGCACCATGCGCTGCCTCCGGGGACCTTACTCCAGACGCCACAGGTAATACCCCCCCGTAAATCTCCCCCTTCATGACCCTTCAAAGACCATACTGAACGTGCAAATCCGGAACTAGCCACCAAGACCTAGCGCAGGAACACAGGACAGGGCTCCGCGGAGGCCCCTACAGTGCGTCGACCTGGACAGGTCTACCCCCGTCAGCCCGCCTGCTCCTGGGCCACAGTTCGGAGGCCCTCCGACCTACACCTCGCCGTAAAGGCCGGGCCCTGGTCAGCATCCGAGACCCTCCGGGCTCGGGCCCGCAGTCCTCGTCACGCCGGCGCACGCGGATGTCGGGAGCTGGAAACTGGCACCCTTGCCCTTGGTCCCGCCCCTCATCTGGTCCCTCTCCTTTTCCTCGCCCCTTGGCCTTGACCCCACCCCTTTCACTTGCCTCTGAACCCGCCCCTTTCCTGCAGCCTGTCGCTCCTTGACCCTGCTCCTTGGCAGTCCAGCGGTTCCAGCCCAGCATTCTCGGTTCCGGAACCCCCTCCGATACCCGGCGGCTAATGGCCTAGGTGCCACCAACCGGCCCGACCGCAGAAGCCGCTCATATAGATTTTCACCTGCCCCAGAGCCGCTGGACTGACTGGATTCGGTGCTGGATCACAGATTCTCTGCATTATAGGAGAGTGGAGAAGATGCTCAGGGGCCCCGGGACCCCTGTATCCCCTACCCCTCACAGCCGCAGCGTCCCGCAGAATCCCAGGAGGAAGGCGCATGGGCCGGGAACACGGGCATCTGTTTCCTGCCGGCACCTCCCCGACACTCCGCAGGATTCTGGGCAGTTGTCCCTACTGCACCCCCAGACCCGGGTCAGGACCAGGCCTGCTGCCGCCTCCCTACCTGGGACTCTCCCTGGCCCTGGCAAGGATCACCCAATCCCTACATGTCACATCATCTGTTTTAAACTCAAAGGACAGTTGGATGACCCTCAAGAGCCACATTTTACAGGCCCAGAGCCATGCCACCTGCTTCTAGGAATGGTGCCTTTTAGGGTTATCCCCGCTGAAAAAGAGGGAGGTGAGGGTCAGGCCTTCCCTGGCCTTACCAGCTGGACCTCCCCACCCCCACCCTGAGCCCCTGGCTTGGGGCTGCCGGGCAGGAAGTGAAAGGGGCCGCAGGAAGCCCCAGGAGGAACCGAGAGTTAAGCCAGCCCCACCCCCACCTGAGGGGCAGAGGGCGCCCTGGGGACCTGGTGGAAACCAGACCTTCAGGAAAAACTGTCTAGAAACACAGGCTAGGTCAGTTCCCACCCCAAATAAGCTGTCCTGACAGAGGCTGAGATCCCCCTTACTCCAAAACGTGGAACTTTTGAGATCCCCCTTACTCCAAAACTTCCACTCCAGGTGGAAGAAAATCTTTTGAGTAAACAAAGGGGTGGGGCCTGGCATCAATCCCTGGCTTGGCCACGCCCCAAGAGGGAGCCTGGACTGAGGACCAGGTCAGGCACTTGCAGCCAGTGGGGGCCGGAACCCAGATCTAGTCTGGTCTGGTCTGGGGTCTGGGCTAACTGCCTGTTGTATCTTGGGCCAGATCCCTTCACCTGCTGAATGCACTTTTCTTATCTGCAAATTAGATTATACAATCCCTGCTCGCTGAGGTTAAATGGTGCAGATTTTCAGGAAAGCAATTGGACCAACAGGGGTCTTTAAGAAGGTCAAGGCCTTTGGTGCAGCCACTCTCCTGGGAAACAGACACACATGCAAAGATCTATGTAGGAGAAGGCACTCACTGCCTGAGTCACAGCAGCAAAAACTGAAAATAACCTAGTGCTCAAGTGGAAAACTTTACCAATATTGAAAACCTTATTGTGAAATGTTTAAAGAGAGAAAGTCTTAACAAATACAATGGTCAAGATATGAATTTGCATGTATGGAAAGATTCCAATTATGTAGAAAAATATACCACCACTCTGGGGGCTGGTGTTGCCAGATACAGGTCATTTCTCCATTGACTCCACCATGGATTACTGTTGTGAACTTCCCAGATTGTCTACAAAATGCCTTTTGAGTTTTTTGTTTGTTTGCTTTTGGAGACAGAAGCACTGTTACTCTGTCACCTGGGTTAGGGTGCCATGGCAGCAGCCTAGCTCACAGGAACCTCAAATTCCTGTACTCGTGAGTCCCTCTTGCCTCAGCATTCTAAGTAGCTGGGACTATAGGTGCCTGCCACAACCCCCAGCCAATTTTTTTTTTTTTCTTTTTAATAGAGATGAGGTCTTGCTCTTGCTCAGGCTGGTCTTTTTTTTTTTTTTTTTTTTCTGAGACAGAGTCTCACTATGTTGCCCTCGGTAGAGCACTGTGGCATCACAGCTCACAGAAACCTCAAACTTTTGGGCTTAAGCGATTCTCTTGCCTCAGCTTCCCAAGTAGCTGGGACTACAGACACCTGCCAAAATGCCCAGCTATTTTTGTTGTTGTTGCTGTAGTTGTCATTGTTGTTTAGCAGGACCAGGCCAGGTTTGAACCTGCCACCTCCAGTGTACATGGCCAGCACCCTACCCACTGAGCATGGGCACCAAGCCATCAGGCTGGTCTTGAACTCCTGAGCTCAAGACATCCTCCTGCCTCTTCCTCCTAGGGTGCTAGGATTAAAGGTACAAACCATGGTACCTGGTCCAATTGATTATTCTTTTTTTTTTTTTTTTTTTTTTTTGAGACAGAGTCTCACTTTATCACAGCTCACAACAACCTCCAACTCCTGGTCTTAGGCAAGTCTCTTGCCTCAGCCTCCTGAGTAGCTGGGACTAGAGGTGCCTGCCACAACGCCCGGCTCTTTTTTGTTGCAGTTTGGCCTGGACTGGGTTCAAACCCACTACCCTTGGTATAAGGGGCCGGCGCCCTACCCATTGAGCCACAGGCGCTGCCCTATTTGATTATTCTTTCAATAATTTTTTTTAAGCAAACACAAACACTCCCCCCTCAAGGCGATGTTATGAAGATCAATGAGGTATGGAAGGTGAAGGCTCCTTGGAAAGTAACACTTAGGACAGAGGATAGAAAACTGATCTTTAGGACTTTGGCCTCAGGGGCCCTGCTCCAGGGGGAAGGGAAACACTATACCTCCTCCTTGCCTGCCCTCCACTAGTCTGTCCTGGGTCTTCCCCGAGAAACTTCCCATCTGCTATTTGCTAGTTGAAAATGACACCAAGTCCTCTCCTGCTCAGAGCCTGTTTCTTCATCTGTGAAATGTGTGTATGTGTGAGAATTCTCTAAGGTTTCTTCCAGTCCTTCTCTGGGGCCCACAGGGCAGGAGGAGAACTTTGCATCCAACCCCTTTATTTTTCAGAAGAAACTGAGATTAGAGGGGAAACTGCAAACCAGCCAGAGGCTGGCTAGGACAAAGAGGTGCCAAAGGTTTGCATGACAGGGCCCAGAGGGGTTTTGCCCACCCTTATTACCTTTAAGGCTCAGCCCCTGGCTGTAGTGGAAAAGGTAGGGTGGCTGGAAACAGCTCAGACTTCTCCAACCTCAATGGAAAGAGGAGGAGATGGCTGGCCCCATTTGAGTCTGCCCTCACCCCTGCCTATAGCTTGTCACCTGACCTCACCCCAGTCACCTAGCTCACAGGGTAGTGGGGCATCTGAGATGGGTTCAAGAAGTGAGTAACTAGGTAGAGACCTGGATGTGAGTGTCCATGTCCTAGGGACACCAGTACCACTGACCACTGTCTTTTGAACTGGGAAAGAGGTAGGCAGAAAGGGTAGGGGTCTGTGGGGCAGTGCTGGTGGCAGTTCATGGAGAGGCAAGAAACATCTGATGTATAGAACAGAAAGCAGCCAAGGCCCAACATGGGAAAAACAGTGCCCAGAACCCCATCTTCTTTTTTTGTTTGTTTGTTTTTTGTTTTTTTTTGGTAGAGACAGAGTCTCACTTTACCACCCTCGGTGGAGTGCCGTGCAGTCACAGGACCCACAGCAACCTCCAGCTCTTGGGCTTCTGCGATTCTTCTGCCTCAGCCTCCCGAGCAGCTGGGACTACAGGCGCCCGCCACAACGCCTGGCTATTTTTTGGTTGCAGTTCGGCCGGGGCTGGGTTTGAACCCGCCACCCTCGGTATATGGGGCGGGCGCCCTACTCACTGAGCCACAGGCACCACCCCAGAACCCCATCTTCTGACTCCTAGTCCAATGGACCTTCCAAAGGCATTAATACCTTATAAGTTCCAAGGAAGCTGTCCAGGGCGAGTCCAGGTCAGGAGCTTCTGACCCTGTGAGGGAGGGAGGGCAAGAGGCAATGGCTGCTGAGTGCACAATGTGGTCCTGGACTGGGAATACACAGTCTTGGTCCCAGACCCCAAAGCAAGGAGCACCACTGTGAGAGGAGCAGCTTCCACTGGGATGGAGGGTGACCCTGGGGGCTAGCACAGAATGGCTAACTGAGTCCAGCATTTGGAGTCCTGTATTTCAGGAGGACTGGCCATAGAGAGAAGGGAATTCAAGGGACCTCAGATCCTTCTTATTCAAGGCCACAAGCCTGCCCTGGCCTCTGTACGAAGGAGCCTCCTATAGATCCCAGTCCTAACCTGCGTATGGCTGAGTGTGCTGTGCCTTGGAAGCAGCTGAGACCCTGCGTAGTCCCTGAGAGAGCTGCCTGCCAGTGTGTTTGTTCAGCCTGAGTTTGGAGTTCAGCCCCAGAGGGGAGACTCCCAAGGGCAGACTGGTGGCTATGATGGCAGCCACTGAGGTCAAATAGCACCTTAAATCCTAGCGCATTGGGCCAGTCTTAGGGTGTCCCTGCAATACAGATCCCTAAGAATCAGTACAATCCAGCACAGTCTTTTCTTACCTTTGATTATTTCTTAAAATAATCTTGTATTAGTACTAAATTCCAAACCAAGCAAACCCATGAATTGGTTTCTCATTGCTGCCATTGGCATGGATTTAAAAGCAGGACAGCTCTGAAAGCAAGTATTAAAGAACTATAACACCCAACTACAAATTAAGCATCCTCCCGCTTGATTTTTTTTTTTTTCTTTTTTTGGATACAGAGTCTCTCTCACCCTGGGTAGTCTAGCTCACAACAACCTGAAACTTTGGACTCAAGTGATCCTCTTGGCTCATCCTCCCAAGTAGCTGGGACTACAGGGCCCATCACAATGCCCTGCTAACTTTTTCTATTTTTAGTAGAGGCTATCTCGCTCTTACTCAGGCTGGTCTCTAACTCCTGAGCTCAAGTGATCTACCCACCTCCGCCTCCCATAGTGCTTGGATTATAGTGTGAGCCACCATGCCCAGCCTCCACTTGATCTTTTTTTTTAGATTAATTTTGGCTTAATGGCACCTTCCCCACTTTAAAATAAAAAGCTTACTGTGCCCCGACCATTCAAAACCACAGAAGCTCAGATACAGGGCTATCAAAGATGGTATGATCTTAAACCAAAAACTAGCACACCAAGCAACTCCATGTGGGCTGAATGCTGTCTGTGGTCTGTGGTTCTGCAGAATTTATGGGTCCCAGGAAAAGCGCAGGTGGGTGCTCGCGTGAAGAGCCGAATTCAATTTCCAAGCCCCTAGCTGGGGGTCCAGAGGAGGGTAGGGACAATCCCCTGCCCCCTCCATTGCTATTGTTGCTCAAGTCCAGCAGTCTTGGTGGTCACCAGCTCAGTGGAGCCCAGCTCTGTGGCTGGCACAGGTACGCTGTGGCCAGGGGTGGTGGTGCCTGGGTCTTCGTCCATGGGTGGAGGCCACACAGGAGCTGTGGCATCAATGGTTCCAGGGGACAGGATGATGACATTGTCCAGGGGCTCTGGGGGCGGGGACAGGATGATGACATTGTCCAGGGGCTCTGGGGTTGGGGACAAGAAGAGGGAAGGTCAGTATTGGGCCACAGCCTTCCCCCACTCCCTGTTCTGGAAAACTCCCTAGAAAGGGCAGCACATTGGAATGGAGCCCTGCTGTGGGAGGGAGCAGGGATCCCTGGCAGGCCCCAGGGGGACGGAGTCGGGTGCAGCCCTGGGGATCTACCCTGGGACCAAGCTCCCTCAGACTCCCAGAGTGCAGGACAGATTCCTCCTGGTTCTGTCTTTGGTCTGCCTGGGAAGCAGGAGGGCACTGTGGGCAGTGTGGTGTGCCTCGCTTTGGCTAGAGGCTTCTCCCTGCTCAGTCCCAGGGCAAACCGTCTCCTGCTCTCTATCTACATACACCCCCCAGTAGACCCCCCCATAAGGGCCGTATCTCCCCTTAGACGGCCCCACCCCCAGGCCGGGTGACACCGCGGCACCCCTTGGCTCCCTAGACGGAACTCACCGTGCTGGCCTCCATCTGGAGCCTCCGGAGAGGCGGTCCCTCGAAGCCGCCGGTACCTCCAGCTCACCAGGCCCACCAGGGCCAGCGCCAGCGCCAGCGCCAGGCCCAGCAGCGCCGGGGCGCCGAGGAGCAGCCCGGACAGGGGCAGCGCCGCCTCGGGGCCTCCCGCGCCCACCGACTCCTGCGGCTGCAGCGCCGTCCCGGGGGCCACGCTGCTCGAGCCCGCTGCGGGCGGGGGTGACTGGGAGAGAGGGCGGGAGGCCGCGGGGAGGGACACGCGGGCACGGGGCCAGGCGGAGGGAGGCGAGGCTGAGCGGGGAAGGACAGCGGGTGGGTGGACAGGGGGTGGAGAGAGAGGCGGAGGCGCGGTCAGGGCCACGCAGCGATCGCGGGCCCGTCCAGGTCCTGCCCCAAAGGCCTCTATCACACCGCCGCCCCGTGGCTCCTGGGCAGGACCGACTCTGCCCAGGGCTTCTACGGTGTGGGGGCCCGTAGCAGCACCCGGACCTCCCCCCGCCGAGGGCTGCCCCAGGCCACTCGTCAGAGCTGGTGGCTCTTACCAGGTCTGGCCTCAGGCGTGCGGAAAAGCTCGCAGGCCACACAGAGGCGGAGCAGTGGGTCGAAGCATTGGGCTGGGTAGCAGGGCGTAGGGACGAGCCCGTCCCGGGCCCTCGGCCTCCCGGCCCCTGGCTGCATGGTGCTGATGCCGCCACACTCCGCAGGGGACTGAGCTCTGAGTCGGGCTCCTGCTCGGCTGCCCCTGGGGAGGAAACTGGGAGGGGCCCCGCACTCTGCCCTGCCCCGCCTGCGGGGGAGACCGCTGAGGTGGGACCACTCTCCACTCTCAGCCAGGCCCCAGACCTCTTTCTCTTTCTCCCTGTGGTTCCTCCATTTGACCACTCAACCATCGCCCCCAGACGCCAGCTGTGTGGGCCCTAGGCAGGGACAAGGCTGGGGACAGGCCACAGCCACAATAAGCCCCCGCAGTCAGGACATAAGACCTCTGGTGACCTTCCCTGCTCAGCCTCCCAGAGGCAGCCGGTGGCCCCAAGTTCTCCTACCACCATCTCCCCCCAAGCCCACCTGGCTCCCTCCTCTGGAGAATCCTCCTGCTCTTCCCAGTCAGAGCTGGTTTGGGACATCAGACACATCTGAGTGACCACTTTGTAGTAGGCCCAGAGGGTCTGCCCAGAGGGAGTCCCCAGCACTCACAGCAGGGATGGTGAGAGGTGTTTGCCAGGTGGAGGGAGGATGGAGACTGAGAGAGCATAACCTTGGAAGCCCAGAGTGGAAGACCAGGGGACACACGGAGACGAGGCCGGGCAAATGGAGGCCAGAGGGTTGGGCAGAGGCCTTTACTGGAGCAGCAGGGAGCTTGGACTCTGGGCTGGAGGACACTAGGGAGCCAGGGCTTTGAGCAGGGCCAGTAAGATCTGGAGCCTGTGGCTGGAGTGGAGAGAGGCCCACCCCAAGTCCTTTTCTCCAGGAATGTGTGTGTCCTGGCCAGCTCACCTCTGTGTCTCACCGGGTCCATTTCTCCAGGAGTGTGTGTGTGTCCTGGCCAGCTCACCTCTGTGTCTCACCGAGTCCTTTTCTCCAGGAGTGTGTGTGTCCTGGCCAGCTCACCTCTGTGTCTCACCGAGTCCGTTTCTCCAGGAGTGTGTGTGTCCTGGCCAGCTCACCTCTGTGTCTCACCGGGTCCTTTTCTCCAGGAGTGTGTGTGTCCTGGCCAGCTCACCGCTGTGTCTCACCGGGTCCGTTTCTCCAGGAGTGTGTGTGTCCTGGCCAGCTCACCCCTGTGTCTCACCGGGTCCCTTTCTCCAGGAGTGTGTGTGTCCTGGCCAGCTCACCTCTGTGTCTCACCGAGTCCCTTTCTCCAGGAGTGTGTGTGTCCTGGCCAGCTCACCTCTGTGTCTCACCGAGTCCGTTTATCCAGGAGTGTGTGTGTCCTGGCCAGCTCACCTCTGTGTCTCACTGAGTCCCTTTCTCCAGGAGTGTGTGTGTCCTGGCCAGCTCACTTCTGTGTCTCACTGAGTCTGTTTCTCCAGGAGTGTGTGTGTCCTGGCCAGCTCACTTCTGTGTCTCACTGAGGCCCCTCCTGTCTGTTTCCCAAGGTTTGGTTCCCCCACCTGAGACACACACACACTCAGGGCTGGGGGAACTCGGAGCACTGAGAAAAAGAGCAACTGTCCAGCGGCTGGGAGGGAGCTTGGGATCAGAGTGGGTAGATCTTAGCAGCAGCAAAGGTGGTAGGAAACACACTCCAGGAAGAGGGTCGGGCATGGGCAAAAGGCTGGAGAGGTGAAGTGATCACATGGAGGTGCTCTGGGGACAGTTATGGCCACCATCTCAGGGGACGTTGGAAGAGAGGAGGAGGCACCCAGGCTGCGGAGGGGTGAGGCCTGCAGTGAGAAGCCCTGGGAGGTTTGAGTAGGGGGGAGATTCCTTCTGAGTTGTACTCACAAGGGTCCTCTGGCTGTAACAGAGTCGGAGTCTCAATGAGGTGACTGGAGGAGCAAGGTGACTAACGCGATGGTCCAGGCAGGGCATGACACAGCAGCTAGCCATGGACTGAGGGGAGAGAAGCAGGTCCCTCAGGTTTCTGGCTTGAGAGACCCAAGGACTCACAGAACCCCAGTGGGCCAGCCTAGAGTTGTCCTGGCCCCTGCCTCTCCATCCCCTGCCCACGGGCGAGCAACTCCATGGCAGGAAAGAGTAGGCGGTGGGGCAGGTGCAAAGGAGAAGTGGGTCTGCGGTGTGGGTGTGGGTGTGGGTGTATGGTGGGGGGAGCCAGGAGCTTGGAGAGGAGCCATGACAAGGAGGGCTCTTCTAAGGGACAGCAGGGTGGGGGCAAGGCCAGAGCACTAGGCCACAACCTTGCCTCCCACACCCATCCTCCTGTCCCTATTGATGCTACTGCTGTAACCTGCTATTTTGGGGGCTCCAGGGCCCTCACTGTGTACCAGGCACCTCACTTAGCCCTTGTGCCAGACGGCTGTGCAGGCTGCGCTTTGTGGGAACCTGGAAAGAGAGTGGCCTAATGGAGCCATGTGGGGACAAGCTAAGAAAGGGTCCCCGCAAGCCTGTCAGGTCCCCATCTCCCAGCCAGAAGGTGTGAATCACTGGCTACTCTGACTTCTGCAGAGACTAGATGTGGCTATCTTCAGAGTCCCAAGGGAGAGCAGAGAGAGGCATAACACTGAGACAGGGACCGGCAGGCACACCCTGGGCCATTGCTTTGGGCACTGCTTTGGGCATTGCTTAACTATGCAGGAAGTCTCAAAGTTTCAAACTACCCTGACCAAAACAAGGTGAAGGAAGGGCAAGTTCTAACCAGTTAGAACCAAGATGGTGGAGAAATTAACCACCTCTTTGACCTCTTCATGATATACCTCATTATCATAAACGTGTCTAAGAAAACCACCCACTCCCATCATGCACCTGGTGCCATGACACTTCTTGTTTGACCATATTTAGTCAAAAAGTGGGTGTCACCTTGATTCTAGGGGAACACTGCTCCCTTCCAAGAAATAACATGGTCATTCCTCCCCTTCTGTAGCCTGTAATTAATCCGTTGCTGGATGCGGTGGCTCATGCCTGTAATCCCAACACTCTGGGAGGCTGAGGCGGCTGGTTCCCTTGAGTTCAGGAGTTAGAGACCAGCCTGAGCGAGAGTGAGACCCCATACGCTAGGCTAAAAAATAGCCAAGCTTCATGGCAAGTGCCTGTAGTCCCAGCTACTCGCGAGGCTAAGGCCAAAGGATTGTTTAACCCCAAGAGACTGAGGTTGCTGTGAACTGTGACACCACAAAGAGGGAGACTCTGTCTCAAAAAAAAAAAAAAAAAAAAAAATCTGTTGCTTAAATAGAGGGGCTAAAGGGACCGGGCAGGCAGAACTCACCTTTGCTATGCGTGTGGAGTAAATTTTCTACACTTTCTAAATAGAACTTGCTTTCGCTTTCCATTGTCAGGAGCCAAGGACTCACGTGGACTTCAGGTGATTCCCAGAATTGGGAGTCACTGTCAAAGTTCTCTATGGTGGCTCATGCCTGTAATCCTAGCACTATGGGAGGCCCAGGTAAGAGGATCTCTAAGATCAGGAGTTCAAGACCATCCTGAGCAAGAGTGAGACCCCATTCCTAAGGAAAGAAAACCACTGTCAGAGTTCCAAGGTCCCTCACCTGGGCCAGAGAGGAGGGCCGGCTGCCTGGGAGCAGAGGAGCGGAACTACTCATTTGACACAAATGTTTATCAGGTGCTTTCTTTGTGCCCACATTGGGCCACGTGTGGGGCGGCAAAGCCAGGAACAGCAAAAGGCCTGTGGGAGTCATGTCTGTGTGTGTGCAGATACCTGACCTCAGACTCATCTTTCTACTTGACCCTCCTAAACAGGACAGGGAGTCAGAGGGTGCAGGAGGCCTTGAATCTCTGCGTGATGACCCCACCACTCAATTTCACAACCAGATCAAAGTGAGACATGTGAGTCTACTCCTCACTGTATTCTTGTTCCCCCATAGCTCTTAAGTCAAGTTTCTTTCTTTATTTATTGTTTGAGACAAAGTCTCACTGTCACCCAGGCTAGAGTGCCCTGGCATCTCCATAGCTCACAGCAACCTCAAACTCCTCAACTCAAGTAATTCTCCTGTCTCAGTATCGTGAGTAGCTGGGGCAAAAGGCGCCTGCCACAATGCTTGGCTAGTTTTTCTATTTTTGGTAGAGACAGCATCTCACTCTTGCTCAGGCTGATCTCTCACTTCTGAGATCAAGCGATCCACCCACTTCGGCCTCCCAGAGTGCTAGGATTACAGACATGAGCCACTATGCCAGGCCTATTAATTTTATTCAAGTCTTCTATGTCACTTTGAAAAAACCCAAACTATTACCAGATTTTTGGAAAGGATACAATTCAAGATTAGCAAAATGGAAGAGGTGCTTAGGATGTGGTACAGGGGAAGAGTTCACCATCTGGCTACCCTCCAGAACCTCCATGAGGGGGTCATATAGATGAATCCACAAGAGAGGTTCATGTTGCTCACCACACAGAAAGCCAATTACTGAGACAAGGATGATTGTCAAGGAGGAAAGGATTTATTGCTGAAGACCCATCTGCTGGGAGGGGAAGGCAGAGACCACCTCCAATCTGCCTCCCCAGCCAACAGGGTCGGGCATTTTTCTGGATGTGGAAATGTAAATAATACCTGAGGAGAGGAAACATCATTATGTGTTTGGGGTGCACATGTGAGTGAGAATCATGCTCGTACTTACATCCCATGAACAAAGATGGTGGCTAAGTCCCTCCCAGGGTGGGGATCTTAGTATCATAATGATGGAGGGGTTAATATCGGTCATTCTTTCAGCCTCGCGTGCAGGCTCACTGGGTCCTCGGGCACAATCTGCAACGGCACATTGCTCGTCTTGTCTTTTCCTGACAAACAGGTGGTGTAAGGCTCTATAGTTATCTCATGGCTGTAAGGAGGAGTTTCTAGGAAACTCAAAACAAAACGCATCAGAGGCCAGGTGTGGTGGCTCATGCCTATAATCCCAGCACTCTGGGAGGCCAAGGATGGTGGATAGCTCGAGCTCAGGACTTTGAGACCAGCCTGAGCCAGAGCAAGACCCCATCTCTAAAAATAGATGGGGGTTGTGGTGGGCACCTGTAGTCCCAACCACTTGAGAGGCTGAGGTAAGAGGATCACTTGAGCCCAGAAGTTTGAGGTTACTGTGAGCTATGATACTACAGCACTCTACCACGGGTGACAAAGTGAGACTGTTTCAAAAAGAAAAAAAAAACAGGAATGCATCAGTTCGATGAAAAATTGCAAAGTTCTGATCAGCAATTCTTACTGGCCTGGGAACTTGAAATAGAGAACTACAACCACCCCCACCCCCCCAAAAAAACCCATAAAATTTTTTCTTGCTTATAGAACTGGTTACATGTTCACCAACTTAGAAGCTCTTCTGTGTCATTTTTGACTGAGATATGACAAAGAGAGGAGTTAAGTTTCTAAAATCAATGTCGTTCTTGCAAATTTTCCTTGTTCTTTTTATTTTATTTTAGAGACAGAGTCTTGCCCTGTCACCCAGGCTGGGGTGCAGTGGTACAATCATAGCTCACTGCAGGCTTGAACTCCTGAGCTCTAACCATCCTCCTGCCTCAGCCTTCTGAATAGCCAGGACTTTGAGCATGCACTATCATACCAGCTAATTGTTTTCTTTTTTGGGGGAGACAGAGTCTCACTCAGTCACCCTGGGTAGAGTGCTGTGGTATCATCAACCTCAGACTCTTGGGCTCAAGCAATCCTCTTGCCTCAGCCTCCCAAGTAGCTGGGACTATAGGTGCCCTCCACAACGCCCAGCTAGTTGTTTTTTGTTTGTTTGTTTGTTTTGTTTTGGCCAGGCCTGGGCTTGAATCCACCACTGCTGGTAAATGGGGCCGGTGCCCTACTCCTTGAGCCACAGGTGCCACCCAATGCCCAGCTAGTTTTTCTATGTTTAGTACGGATGGGGTCTTGCTTTGCTCAGGCTGGTCTCAAACTCCTGAGCTCAGGAGATTCACCTGCCTTGGCTCCTAAAATGCTAAGATTATAGGTATGAGCCTCTGTGCCCAGCCCAACTTTGTTCTTTTAACAGTTTTTATTTTAAATAATTTGATGTCATGGTCTCAGTATGCTGAGTAGGAAATATAAGACTTTTTTACTGAAAAACTCTTCAGACTGAAACAGCCTCTTCGTTCTCAACTTTTCATTCATTGAATACTTTGTTTAAAAAGGTGATTAGGGGCGGTGCCTGTGGCTCAGTGAGTAGGGTGCTGGCCCCATATACTGAGGGTGGTGGGTTCAAACCCAGCCCCATCCAAACTGCAACAAAAAACAGCTGGGTGTTGTGGCCAGCGCCTGTAGTCCCAGCTACTCAGGAGGCTGAGGCAAGAGAACTGCCTAAGCCCAAGAACTGGAGGTTGCTGTGAGCTGTGATGCCACAGCACTCTACCGAGGGCAAAGTGAGTCTCTAAAAAAAAAAAAAAAAAAAAAGATGGGGCAGTACCTGTGGTTCAGTGAGTAGGGTGGCCAGCCCCATATACTGAGGGCGGCAGGTTCAAACTGCAGCAAAAAAAATAGCTGGGCGTTGTGGTGGGCGCCTGTAGTCCCAGCTACTTGGGAGGCTGAGGAAAGGGAATCATCTAAGCCCAGGAGTTGGAGGTTGCTGTGAGCTGTGATGCGACAGCACTCTGCCAAGGGCAATAAAGTAAGCCTCTGTCTCTACACACACACACAAAAAAAGATTATTAGGCTGGGGGTGGTGGCTCACACCTGTAATCCTAGCACTCTGGGAGGCCAAGGAAGGTGGATTGCTTCAAAAGCAAGACCCTGTCTCTACTAAAAATAAAAAAACTGAGGCAAGAGGATTGCTTGAGCCCAAGAGTTGGAGGTTGCTGTGAGCTATGATGTCACAGCACTCTGACCAGGGCAATAGCTCTAGACTTGGTCTCAAAAAAAAAAAAAAGAAAGAAAAAAGATGATTAATTCAGGGTCTTCAGGGAGAAGAGAATTTCCCCTGATCTTTGCTCTCAAATTTTCCCCCAAAAGACCCTCATAATATCTGATGCAGGTCCTATTATGACATTGATTTTTCAGATGAGGAAACAAAGGTTTAGAGGGGCAAAAGGCCCTCTCAGGATGACCCAGCAGGTAGGAGGGGACTTGGATGGGGTCTGTGTCTATCTGATTGTGAAGCGTGGTCTGTGCCTTTCATGCTTTGGGGACAGGGTAGGGGAAGTGAGGATGTTCTGTGCCTAGTGGGTAAGCACAGTGTCATCTGGAGCAGTCCCTGGGGGCAGAGAGGCCAGCTTCCTAGATCTGGACATGAAACGGCTCTGAGGCTTAGCATGCACTCTGTACTTCAAACTTAGTTGTTGTTGGGTTTTTTGTTTACTTTGTTTTGTTTAGACAGGGTTTCACCGTTGCCCAGGCTAGACTGTAGGGGCATTTAGACACTCACAGCAACCTTGAATTCCTGGGATCAAGTAATTATCCTGCCTCAGCCTCTTGATTATCTGAGACTGCAGGTGCCTGCCACCACGTCCAGCTATTTTTAGTATAGACAACATCTCACTCTTGCTCAGGCTGGTCTCAAACCACTGACCTCAAGTGATCGTCCCACCTCAGCTTCCCAGAGCGCTAGGATCAAAATTACTTTTAGACGTAATTACACCAGTAATACCCAAACAGATCCTCATGAAAAAAACCCTTTAACCAACACAGAGGTTTATAAGTAAGAAAGGGCATTTCCCTGTCCCCCCCGAAGGATCCTGCTTTCACTTTCAAGACTTTGAGGAGATTGCCTTAGCCCTTCTCATGTATTTTGTGTCTCTGACAAACAAGGACACTCACCAGGGACAGCAGGAAGGATGCAGGGTCAGGCCTCTAGACACTAGGAAAGGGCAGGAGTGGCTGGGGAATCGCTGGCTGCAGAGCTCAGCAGCACAGGCCTGGGAGCCTCCTGTGCCATTTCCCTTCCAAACCCAGGCTAGGCAAGGGCAGGTTATGCTTTTCCAAGAAGCAGTCACAAATCCTCCCCTTTTTTTGAGATGAGTCTCACTTTGTCACCCTTGGTAAACAACTTATAGCAACCTCAAACTCTTGGGCTCAAGCGATTCTCTTGCCTCAGCCTCCTAACTAGCTGGGACTACAGGCACTCACTACACGCCCAGTTATTTTTTTAGAGACAGGGTCTCACTCTTGCTCAGGCTGGTCTCTAACTCCTGAGCTCAGGCAGTCCACCCACCTCGGTCTCCCAGAGGGCTAGGATTACAAGCGTGAGCCACCGCCCCCAGCCTCTTGCATGCATCTTCATGGACCTGCGGTGTGCTGTCCATCACGTCCCCATTTTCCCTACACACACACACACATTCTCTCAACATAGCCCTGGAATGGGGGGACATGGGATCTAGACTGAAGTCACAAAGGAGACTGCAGCTCCTCAGCCACAGGGAGTGAAGTTCCCACCTCCTAGAGGCCAGCAGGTGCATGGAGGGAGGCTGTGAGGAGCAGGGAGTCCCCCAGGGTTAACTGCCCCCCAGGCCTTACTTGGGGGCACCACACAGGAGGGACAAAAAAGCCCACTGGGCTCTGGATCTCCTGCAGACTTTTGATCCCGTGTTAATGTGACATCTCCGGTCAGTCATCAAATACTGAGCACCAGCTATGCACCAGGCAGTGTTGTAGGCTCTGGGGAGACAGCAGGGAACCACAGAAACTAATAGGAAATGATAGGGTAGGTGAGGAGGTGAGAAGTGCCAGGGAGAAAAATCCAGAAGGGAAGGGTGCCAAGGACTTAGGGGATGTGATTTTAAACCAGGGAGTCATAGGAGGCCTGGTGAGAAGCAGACCTTGAACAAAGGGGAAAGAAGTGAGAGTGACCCCCAAGGATGTCCTGGGAGGGGGGGGCAGACAAGGCACAGTGACCAAGAAAAAGGCAGGGCATGCCTGGCCCACGCCCCAACCTTGTGCGGGAAGTGGATGGTTACGCTTACGTTCCATGGAAGGGAAGCAAGATGGATGACAGGTAGGTACCCCTTGGCCCCTGAGCTCCCCTGTGGGACCCTCTGTCTGCGGTGGGTGGTAGGTGGGGTGGTGGTCAGGTCTCGCCCTCAAGGAGTCTGTGCTCCCTCAAGGGAAGCTGGTCTGTGGCCAAGCTTAATAGAGGAACAGCACCTCTGAGTCAGGCCTGGCAAGGCAGTTTTTCTTTAAAAAAAAATTTTTTTTTTTCAGAGATAGGATCTTACTTTGTCAACCAGGCTGGAGTGCAGTGGTATCATCATAACTCATTGCAGCCTTCAACTCCTGGGCTCAAGTTATCTTTCTGCCTTGGCCTCCGGAGTAGCTGGGACTACAGGCACCTGCCACCATGTCCAGTCTTGTAGGGCAGTTTTGTAGTCAGACCAGGCAGTCACCAAATGCTAGTTCCCAGGGCTCTCCTGAATGACTTCAGCATTCCCCCTGATGTGAGGGGCCCTGGGGACTGCCCACCTGCTCTCCCTCCTGGAACTGGTACTCAGTGTCATACTCAAATGAGGCTCAGATTTGGGGTGTGCAAGGTCCAAAGTCTCAAGTGTCTATGAGAAGTCCTTTCACAACTGCATCCTTCTGGCCCCAGTGCAGAGTGGAGAAAAGAGGGCTAAGCCCACAGATATCTTCTGGAAAAGGTTGCTTTACACTGGAGCCTGGCCAGCAGGCCTGGCCCAGCACCCTTGGGTGTGTGTGTAGGCCAAGAGGGCCAGGCCTGGCAGGTTTTGTGTTCAAGGACCCCTAGGCTCACTAGCCCAGCACAGCTCTGAGCACCTCCAGCCAGCTCTCTAGCCGCCGTCTGGGAAGGATGGACCGGGGCAGGCGCTTCAGTTTCCCTCAGAGCCTCCTAAGGACCTCAAGCGTGGAGCAGGCCACAGGGTGCAGAGGGAAGTGGGCTGCCCCTGCTCACACTGCAAGGCAGCCACAGACCCCAAGCTGGTGGGACTCAAAGGCTGGGTCCTTTCCCATTGCACCACTTCCCCTCTGTGGCCAGGCTGCTCCTATCTCTACTCATCTGGGAGTGCAAGAGACACAGGACCATCTGTGGAGCCCCCTTCCTTGCTAGGAAAGCCCTGCGTCCTTGGCAGGGATGGGAAACACCACAGCATGGGTAAAACACTTGGGTCAAGACCACCTCCTACAGAGAATGTGAACTCACTGGGGTGAACCCAAGGAGGGGCTGAGGGGACCCCGTGACCCTGAGCAAGCCCTGCGCTGAGAGCCTCCTTCTACTGGGCTCACAGGGCATGGACCCAGAAGCTTCCAGGTACAGCTAAAGCGGCTCTTCCTCTAGGAGCCTCAGGCCACCCCTGAGACCTGTAACCCACAGGTCCTTGCCCCCCAATGCAACCACCGTGTGACCATGGCCACCCTGAAAGATTTTACATTTGCTTAAAACTAAAATAATGGCTTTTTCACTGGCAACTAGGGAGAAAGGCATTGGTTAGCCTGACCCCATTCTACAGATGAGGGTCTGAGGCTCCTGGATGCAGTGAGCAGCCTGAGGTCATGTCATCGGTGAGCAGCCAGGCCCAGCCTCTCCCCTCTCCCTGCATCCCACCACTGTGTCAGGCACCAATTCTGGCCACATGTCAGGCATAGACACTGGCCTTCCACTACTCCCCTGTCATAGCCTTCTGGATGATGTCACTGGCCTCCAGACGGTGGGGGGCAACACATTCCCCAGCCACCCCTCCACAGTCTTCCAGGGACAGCAGGTCTGACAGGGCACTGACTGCCATTTAGTGTAGCTCAGCTCTGCTGTGAGCAGGGGCGGGCCAGCCCCAACCCCAGAGGGGCAGCCTCTCAGTTCTAGGACCCCTGCCAAGCTCGGCTGGGAGCTGGCAGCAGTGACAGCATCATGTTCCCCTAGTGCTTGGAAGGCTCCCAGATCCTCAGTTGGAGAATGTGATGCTGCTTCTCTTGTTAAATGGTACCAGGTGGCAAAGAAAATGTGGCATAGGGATCAGAGAGAGAGAGGTGTGCCCCATCATGGCTGGGGAGCAAGGGGTGCGGGGAAGGCCTCTCTTTGTCTCCAGCAAAGTGACCTCCCAAGTCCTCATTGCTTCCCTCCGACACCATACTCCACTGGCCCCACAAAGACCTACCCTACCACCCACCCACTCTGTGGGGTCCCACCCTTTATAGCCCAGCATGCTGAGGGAGTGGAGATAATGTCTGTCTCTCGGAGCCCTGGGCCCTCTGGGAAGACTGACCATCTCTGGACCTCAGCTACTGCTCATCCCTTTGGGGATCAATGCAAACCTCACCTCTCTCTGCCAGCCTTGTCCACTCTGATCAAATGCCCAAGGGAGTTCCTTACTGCTGGCTAAAGGTCTGCCCATGCCCACATTTGTCCCTATCTCCCTCCTGCGGTGAAAACCTCTGCTCTTCTACCTGCTATCCTGGAGTCCTCCCTGCAGTGCTAACACCGTCAGTGTCCCACCCTGCAGCAGGGGCCACTGCTTTAAGAGTCGCACTCATAGACTGCTGCTCTCCCAGGTGCAAAGCCCATCCCCACTCTCTGTGCTCCCAGCTCAGAGCCTGCCCAGCCGGGATGCCCAGACCTTTATTCAGCCACAAGACACACAGAAAAACAACTGGAGGGGAAAAGCAGGAGGCTGGTTCTGCTGTGTGACTGTGACTGTGGACACACCTCTGATGACAATGGTCTGTTTCATGAACTGTGAAATGGGGAAACATCAACCTCATAGGTCTGCCAGGAGGTGACAGGAGCTACTGCTGTGTGAGAAGAGCTCTGTGAAGCATGAAGTGCCCTGCAAATGTCAGGTGACATGTGGGGCCTCAACCGGAATCTACGCAGCTGAGGTCCTCGGAGGGGCCCAAGGGGCTGCCTCATAGCCAGGTGTCCACACACCCTCACTGAGCTCTAGGGGTGGGAGCTAAGTTCTGGAAGGCACCTACAGAAAGGAGGCAGATAGGGCTCTCCCCATGACACCTGCAAGGAGGTCTCAGTTTGCCCACCCTCAGGCAAAAGCACAAACCCTGGCTGCAGGGGTGATGTCAAGGCAGAGCCCTGCGGTGCTGGCATTGCCGAGGGCTACAAGTGGGGACCATCCTGAGGCCTGAGGTGGAAGGCAGGCCCTGGCTAGGGTAGCACAGGGGTAGCAAGGGCACTGTTAACGCTCTGAGGGAGGCTGGACTGGGCTATTCCTGAGGTCTCTCCCAGCAGATCCTCTCACTCCCAAGCTCCTACGTGCCGACCTGTCTGGTGGGGCATCCAACTGCAACACTCTTCACATTTCTGATGACACTCAGAGGAGTAGGAGAGAGATCATATGGTCTCCTGCCCCCAACTCAGAACCCAACCCTCCAGTGTTTCTCCAACTTTTTTTTTTTTTTTTGAGACAGTCTTACTCTATTGCTCTGGGTAGTGCCACAGCATCAGCATACATCAGCCTGCTGAGTAGCTGGGACTATAGGTGCCCGACTTTTCTATTTTTAGTAGAGACAGGCTCTTGCCCAGGTTGGTCTCAAACTCCTGAGTTCAAGTAATCCACCCACCTCGGCCTCCCAAAGCGCTGGGATTATAGGCATGAGCCGTCATGCCCGGCCCATTTCACAAACTTCTGACGCTGGGGTATGATCCCAATCTGCACCTGTTTTTGGCCTCCGCTCTGTGTGATTTTTTTTTTTTTTTTTGGGAGACAGAGTCTTATACAGTTGCCCTCGGTAGAGTGTGGTGGTATCACAGCTCACAGTAACCTCCAACTCTTGAGCTTAAGTAATTCTCTTGCCTTAGCCTCCTGAATAGCTGGGCCCACAGACACCGGCCACAACACCAGGCTATTTTTTGGTTGCAGTTGTCATGTGGTTAAGCAGGCTAGGCTGGGCTCAAACCCACTAGCCTTGGTGTATGTGGCCAGCAAGACCTTACCCACTGAGCTACAGGCGCTGCTGGCTCTGTGTGATTTCAAAGTGACTGCTCCTGGAGGGTCTGTTGGGAGTGTGCAAGGGGCTGACGCTGTGCTGCGAACACGGCAAGTACACCCACCACAGGGCAGGAGTGACAAGCCTCAGACCCTTCCCCTGTCCTTCCATTTGGTCCTCTTGTGCGAGGTGAGCAGAGCTATCTCCTTTTACACTGGGAAACTGAGCTCCCAGAGGCAACAGTGAGGTTCTGGAACAGCCGGGCCAGGATGCCGCTGAGCTCCCTGATAACTGTGCTCAGCCAGTTTGCTCATCTGCAGAGTCAAAGTAGTGGTGACACCAGTTGCTTAGCAATTTTTTTTTAGCCACAGACCCTTTTGCTCAAACGAAATCTTAAGTGGCAATGTCACATGTCAGGCAGTTAAAGGCACAGAGCTCTGCGGGAACGAGCGTTGAGAGGCTATGCACCTCCCTGCCTCGGACCTGCGAGAGTGCTGCTGCTGACCCAGGGCCCAGCAAGCCCTGAGGTGTCTCCGCCAAAAGCAAATGACTACGGAGCTGGCACCAGGCTCTGGGGAGTGGCAGCTCAGGGGCCTGGGCCCTCACAGATCCTCAAGGGAGGGGCTCTCGGAGCTCCTCAGCAGGGACAGCAGGTTCACCGCCGAGACACCAGGCACGTGGCCAGCGCAGATCTGGAGCATGCGCACGAGGCGCTGTGCGATGGTGGCCCGAAAGCTCTCCACCTGCGGGGAGAACAGAGCGCAGCAGTGAGTCAGATGCGTGGCCAGCCCTGACGCCTCCCTCAGAGGGCAGCTCGGCCGCCACTGCCCATCACAGTGGCCTTCATTCACGCCACACTTCACAAGCAGTTTCCAACCACTGCAGCTTCCACAATCCCCCAAAGAGCACCCAGAGAGACTCACAGACTGTGACCTCTGCTCAAGAGGAAATGAAGGCTTAGCAAGCAAGGTGGGCTGGGGCCAGTAAACCATCCAGGTCACACAGTTAGTGACTACAGAGCTGGGCTCCAGCTAGGACTCATCCCAGACAACCCGGGCCCCAAAGGCTCACTCACCAGGATCCCAGTAAAGACAGACACTCTGGCAGGAGTGGGAAGGAGGGAGGGAAAGAGTGGCCCTCATCACCACTGAGGCGGCACCACCCAGAAGGAGCTCCTTTACCCAGGCTGCTGGGCCCAGGGGGAGCAGTGGGGTTCAGCAGGGACAAAACTATTTGCCAGTACCAGGCCAATGAGAGGTGCTCTGTCAACGTTTGTGGGAAGAATGGATGGGGCAGCTCATGTCTTCCCTGGCCACAGGTGGCCTCAGAAGTGTCTTGCCTCATCCTGTTCCCTCTCTAGGTGGGGTTGGGGGAATCCACACCCATGCGTCACTCAAACTAGAGACTGGGGTATCCCCAATGCCCCCTCCTCTTACTCCCACCACGTGTCACCCCAGACCTCCCTAGTACTAAATCCAGTGGTAACTTGCCAGCTTTCACCTAGCTGGCCCCAAGACAGAATGTGACGCAGCTGTTCACTCCCTCTGTGACGCACTCCCAGGAGACCCAAAGGCTTCCTTCCACCCCACAGGCTGCTCCCTCCCCTCTGCCCAACATCTAAACGCTGGGACTGCAGGGCTTGGTCCTTTGCTCTCCCACGCTCAATCCTGGGTACCCTCATCCAGTTCTATGGTTTAAAAATCATGTAATTGCTGATGATGCCCAAATTATATCTCCAGAGCTTTCCCTGAATGTCGGACACGTGTGCAGCTGCTTGCTCGATTTCTCCACTTAGATGCCTAATAGACACCTTAATCTCAGCATGCCCCAAACAGAGCCACTGGAGCATCCTCCAACCTGCCCCTCCTATGGTCTTCCCACCTCAGCCAAGGGCAATGCCATCCTTCTAGCCAGTCAGGCTTCAGAGCTATCACGGACTCCTCATCCTCTTGTGTCTCTCATTTTGGCCACCAGCACGTCCTGCTAGCTCCTCCTGGAAACAGCCAGTGCTATAGAACACCTATTTCCCTCTTCCCTGGCCACCACTGAATCCAGGCCACTCCTAACTCTTCTAGAAAGAGGCTCCAGAACTGCCCCCTACTCTCCTCCTAGCAGCCAGAGGGATCCATTTAAAACCCAAGTCAGGCTACATCCCTCCTTAGCCCCAAACACTCCAACAGCTCCAGCTTAACTTGGAGTAAAAGCCACAACCTTCACTGTGGCTCATGAGGCTCCCAATCTGGCCACAGTGCTCCTGTGACTCCTCTCCCAACACTCTGCCCCTTCTTGCTGTGTCAAGCACCCAGACCTCCCTGCTGGACCTGGAACACATCAGGCAAGTACCAAACTCAGGGCCTTTGCACTTGCTGCCTCTACTGCTGATTGTGCTCTTCCCCAGGCAGCTCCATGCCCGACCTCCTGCTCCCTGAAAGTCTTTATTTTTTATTTTTGTAGAGACAGAGTCTCACTTTGTCACCTTCAGTAGAGTGCCGTGGCGTCACACAGCTCACAGCAACCTCCAGCTCCTGGACTCAGGCGATTCTCTTGCCTCAGTCTCCCAAGTAGCTGGGCCTACAGTCGCCCACCACAACGCCCGGCTATTTTTTTGTTGCAGTTTTGGCCAGGGGCCAGGTTTGAACCCATCACCCTCGGTATCTGGGGCTGGTGCCCTACCCGCTGAGCCACAGGTGCCTCCCTATTTATTTACTTTTATTTATTTATTTTTTAGAGACAGTCTCACTTTGTCACCCTGGTAGAGTGCTGTGGCGTCACAGCTCACAACCACCTCCAGCTCTTGGGCTTAGGCGATTCTTTTGCCTCAGACTCCTAAGTAGCTGGGACTATAGGCACCCGCCACAATGCCTGGCTATTTTTTTGTTGCAGTTTGGCCAGGGCCAGGTTCGGACCTGCCACCCTCGGTATATGGGGCTGGCGCCCTACTCACTGAGCCATAGGTGCTGCCCAAAGTCTTTATTTATTTATCTTTTTTTGGTTTGTTTGTTTTTGAGACAGAGCCTCAAGCTGTCACCCTGGGTAAAGTGTCAGGGTGTCACAGCTCACAGCAACCTCAAACACTTGGGCTTAAGTGATTCTCTTGCCTCAGCCTCCCAAGTAGCTGGGACTACAGGCACCCAGCTCTTTTTTTGTTGAAGTTGTCATTGTTGTTTTTTAGCTGACCTGGGCGGGGTTCAAACCCACTACCCTCGTTGTATGTGGCCAGGGCCCTACCCACTGAGCTACAGGCGCCACCCTCAAGTCACAGTTGTAGACAGGTGCATGGCACTCTACCCAGGGTGACAGAATGAGACTCTGTCTCCAAAAAAAAAAAAAAAAAAAAAAAGTCAAAGTCGCAGTAGGGCCTCCCTGGTCACCCTATCTAAATCTTGCCCCCAACCCTTTTTGACAGAGTCTCTGTGCTCTGTCTAGAACACCATGGCATCACAGCTAACAGCAACCTCAAACTCTTGGGTTCAAGCAATCTCCTTGCCCCAGCCTCCTAAGTATTTGGGACTACAGGTGCCCATCATAATGTCTGGCTAGTTTTTCTGTTTTTAGTAGAGAAGGGTTCTTGGTCTTATTGAGGCTGGTCTCAAACTCCTGAGTTCAGGTGATCCACCCTCCTCAGCCTCTCTGAGTGCTGGAATTATAGGCATGAGTCACTGTGCCTGGCTAAAATCTTGCCCCTTTACCACCACCTGACAGGGACCATCCCTACTTTCTAACACATTCTACTTCTTTACCTTGTTTGATTCCTTGATTAGAACAGAGCCAGGATTTTTTGCTGCTTTGTTTGTGGCTGTGTCCCGAGGGCCCAGAACAGCCCTTGGCATGCAATAGACACTCAAGAAGTATTGTTGGATAAATCATCTCACTCTAAGTTCTGTGGCCTTTGCCCCTAAAATCTATCTCCAAGTTGCTGCTGCTCTGGCCAGGCCTCCTCCAGTCCACACATCACTCCAAGGACTTGGCTAAAAACCCAAGTCTAGGTACAACCACAGCTCTGCCCAGGAAGGATATACAGGAAGAAATGACTTAATTCTACATCTCCAAAGCCCAGCAAATCCTGCTGCTGCACACATTACATATCTGCTTATCTCAGGGGTTCAGAGGGGCAGGGCTGGTGACTCACCTGTGTCCCTAGGGACCAGCAGAGACCCCAGCAGCAGACCCAGGAAGTTAATTCACTGGGTGAGTCACAACCCTCCCAAGTGGATTTCCTCATCTGTGAAATGGGGCCAATAATTCCTGCTATGCAAAGGCCTCAGAGTGTGGTGAGTCTCAGACTCAATCACGCAGAAGAGGAACGGTGACTGTCCAGACACTGGTGCTTCATCTCAGGGGTGCGGGTCTATGCTGTGAGCAGGCATTTCCGCAGCCCTAGCTGCGGGCTGGAAACAGCTGGGGCTCCTGCTTCCTATAAACGCCAGTCTTAAGAGTTGTCAGGCTAGAAGAGAACCTAGGACCTGGTGTGGCCCGCCACCTCACGGCCATAGTCAGCACTGCATGCCTGGCTCCACAAGCACCTGGGCTGTGGAGCCATGACTGTGCTTCTCCTTCACAGATGAGAAAAACAAAGCTTTGTGGGGGTAAAGTGACTTATCAAAGCCATACTGCGGCCGCTCTGACAGGAGAGGTGCCTGCGTGCCAACTGGCCGCTCTGCTGCGTACTGACTAGCTGTTCCTCTCCATTCCTGTCTCCTCAGGGGTTTGTTGTAAGGAAAGCCCAGCAGGGGCAGCCACTTTAGGTATGCCAGGCCTCATGGTCCCATGTGTGAGACCACAGCACTGACCTAGTCAGGGGTCCTAGAAAATAGTTATCAAATGTGAAAAGCAAAGTGTGATAGAGGTCTATGTGTATCTTCCTCAATGCTGCCTCAGAGGGGAGTCTAATGACGATCGTCATGTGGAAGTAGTGCTGAGATATTCCCAACCCTAATGTGATATAAAAACGTTTGCCAGGGTGGTACCTGTGGCTCAGTGGGTAGGACACCGGCCCCATCTACCGAGGGTGGTGGGTTCAAACCCAGCCCCGACCAAACTGCAACAAAAAATAGCCAAGCATTGTGGCGGGCGCCTGTAGTCCCAGCTACTTGGGAGGCTGAGGCAAGAGAATCGCCTAAGCCCAGGAGTTGGAGGTTACAGTGAGCTGTGTGATACCACGGCACTCTACTGAGGGTGATAAAATGAAAATCTATCTCTAAAAACAAACAAACAAACAAACAAAAACATTTGCCATTTTTTTTCTTTTCTTTTTTTCTTAGAGACAGAGTCTCACTCTGCTGGCCAGGCTGGAATGCGGTGGTGCAATCACAGGTCATTGCAGCCCTAAGAGATCCTCCTTCCTCAACCTCCCAAGTACCTCGGAGGCATTCATCAGGGCTCAAGTGATTCTCCTGCCTCCGCCTCCCAAGTAGCTGGGACTATAGGCGCCCGCCACAACACCCATCTATTTTTTGGTTGCAGCCGTCACTGTTTGGCAGGCCCAGGCTGAATTCAAACACGCCAGCTCAAGTGTATGTGGCTGGCACCTTAGACCCTTGAGCCACAGGCACCGAGTCAATTTTTTTCTTTGAAGACAGGGTCTTACTTTGTTGCCCTTGGTAGAGTGCTGTGGCATCATAGCTCACAGCAACCTCAGATTCTTGGGCTTAAGCAATCCTTTTGCCACAACCTCCCAAGTAGCTGGGCTGGGACTATAGGCATTTGTCACAACGCCTGGCTATTTTTTTGAGATGAGGTCTCACTCTTGCTCAGGCTGGTCTCAAACCCATGAGCTCAGGGCAATCCACCTGCTTTGGCCTCCCAAGTGCTGGGATTACAGGCATGAACCACCTCGCCCAGCATTTTTTATTTATTATTTTTTTAAATAAAGACAGGGTCACACTATGTTGTCCAGGCTACAGCCTCAAACTTCTGGCCTCAGGTGATTCTCTCACTTCAGCCTCCCAAAGTGCTGGGACTATAGGCATCACCCACAGCTGCCTGCCGTTTCTATTGGTAACAGTCACAGATTCTACTGATAACTACCTACATATCTTTCTTACACTCATAATGCTCAATTTCACTTAGTAGTAGGAAAAAGATTTTTTTCCCTCATCCAAGTTCACAGATTCCTTGAATTCAGTCCTTAGACTAGAGTTCTCCATAGGCCCCAGAATAAGAACTACTGGTCTAGACAGTAGTGAAAGGTCACATCACTTTGCCTTTGGGAAACATCCAGAACAGAGCAGAAACACAATCTTCAAAATGAACTTCAGAACCAATACATAGATTTGCAAAGCAACTGAGCAGGCTTGTGCATGGCTGGGGCAGCTCAGACCTCCCAGAGGAAGAACAAGGTCACAGCCAGTGAACAGAAAAGGCAGGATTCAAAGCAGGATCTTGCATCTCCCTCCACATCAGGAGCCACCTCACTTGGCTACTTGATCATTCAATAAATGCTCTTGACAATGCAGTGTGTGCTGACTGCCCCTTCCCCATACCCAAGTATAACACAGGCGGCTGTGACAGTGATCTCACCTCCAGGTCACAGAAGAGCAGTGGGCTTCGGTAGGTGTGGGCCAGCTTCTCAACGGTGTGCCGATGAACACTGCAGTGATTCTCCTGCCCAGCTGCAAGGAAGCACCAGAGTGACAGCGGTAAGCTCTGCCTTCATGGCTGTAGTCCAGTAAGTGCTGGGCAAAGTGATTCACTTCCCCGCTTTGGAGCTCAGTTTCTTTCTAGTCAATGGGGGTGACAATCCTGTCTGTCCTTTTTTCTGGGTCATCAAGGCTATCAAATTAGACAATAAGCACAATTATAGCTCCTACCCCACTGGGTTACTCCACAGCCAATGACTTGATATCTAGAAACGACCTCACCTTCATGTCTTCACTAGTGCTTACTGAGAATAATCTGTGCCAAGCCCTTCTCTCAAGGAGCTAACACTTAAGCTGGAGAGTCAGACATGTCACTGGTACCAGAGGTGACACTGGAGCTGAGTTTTGATGTATAGCAACACAAAGAGGAAAAAAGTATTTGAGAGAAGCCAGACAGTTCCATTAAGAGGCCCTAGAATAGGACTATCTGGGTATGAACCTTAGCTCTACCACTGCTTAGCTATGGGGGCCTCGGGCAAGTTAACGTCATCATCAGTTTCCTCAGCTATAAAAACTAAGATAATAATACCTACTTCAAATATTACTATGACATAAAGAACCAAGCAACTATAAACAATGGCTGGCTCACAGTGAGAACTCAATAAAACTTAGCTATTTTTATTTCCTAACTCAAAAAATGAGAGACTAATGAGACTAGATAAGAAGGCAGAGGCCAAACCACCAAGTACTTCACGTCTTTAGAGAAGTTTGTATTTTACTCTGAAAGCTACAGAGAGTCACTAGGCGACTCTAAGCAATAGCAAAATTCTCTGCTCAGATCCACTTTTAGAAAGGCTGACAGACTCCATCTCCAGGCAGCCTCAGCAAGGAGTCTACAACTGCCACAGCTTTCCCTTGGTTAGGGTGGGCAGTGGCACATGAAGGACACACTTACCGCCTGTGGCGAGGAAGCACACCTTCCCCAAGAAGAAACTGGTGTCCACATGGTGCAGGGACTCCTCTGTGACCTGGAGGCTGGGGTGGCCAGGCCAGCGTGAGAAAGCAAATCAGAGGATAAAACTTTACACAGAGAAAATAGAACTCCCTTCCCTGACCCTAGAAAGGCCAGAGAATAAGAAAGGCCCTGGAGAAGCTTTTATCCCTTTAAAAAAAAAAACTACTTCTAGGCATGGTGGCTCACACTGTAATCCCAACATTTTGGAAGGCTAAGGTGGAGGACTGCTTCAAGTTAGGAGTTCTAGACCAGCCAGGGCAACACCGTGAGATCCCATCTCTAAAAAAAATTAAAGAATAAGCCAGGTGAGGTGGCATGTGCCTCTAGCCCCAGCTACTCGGGAAGCTGAGATAGGAGGATTGCTTGAGCTCAGGAGCTCAAGGTTACAATGAGATATAGCCACTGTACTCCAGCCTCAGTGACAGGGTGAGAACTTGTCTCTACAAAATAAAAATAAAAACAAAACAAAATTACTTTTAATTACAAAGTGACTCATGCTTATAAAAATGGATATATATGTAAGAAGTAAAGTCCTAACTGGGTGCAGTGGCTCACGCCTGTAATCCTAGCACTCTGGGAGGTTGAGATGGGTGGATTGTTTGAGCTCAGGAGTTTGAGACCAACCTGAACAAGAGGGAGACCCTGTCTCTACTAAAAATAGAAAATTTAGCTGGGCGTTGTAGCAGGCACCTGTAATCCCAGCTACTTAGGAGGCTGAGGCAAGAGGATTACTTGAGCCCATGAGTTTGAGGTTGCTGTGAGTATGATGACAGGGCACTCTACCCAGGGCAACAGAGTAAGAATGTCTCAAAAAGAAAAAAGAAAAAAGTAAAGTGCTACTCAGCAACACCATTAACTCTCAATTCCCCAGAGGAAACTGCTGCCAAAGTTTGAGGTATAAGTCTCCTAGAACTTTTTCCATATTCAAATAGACAGTGGTATGTATAAAAGTCTATCATCAAACTCCTTACCAGTACGCAGAAACCTGCCTTCCTCAGGGTGCCTAGCAAGCATCCCACAATCTGCTTTCCCAGTGATAGGCATCACGTGGTCTCTGATTTTTCATTATTCCAGATAATGCAGCTTGAACATTCTTTTACACACATCCTTGCACATCTGAACACATATTTCTGTAGGATGGGTAGATCCCAAAAGCAGAATGGCTGGGTCATAGCATGTGCCTTTAAAAAATGTAGATGGGGGCAGCGCCATAGCTCAGTGGGTAAGGCGCCAGCCACACACACAGAGGCTGGCGGGTTTGAACATGGCCCAGGCCATGTTAAATAGTTATCAAATGTGAAAAGCAAATGTGTGATAGAGCACTATGAAAAAACAACATGCTAAAACAACAATGACAACTGCAACAAAAAAATAACCGGGCATTGTGGTGGGCATGTATAGTTCTAGCTACTTGGGAGGCTAGGGGAAGAGAATCGCTTAAGCCCAAGAGTTTGAGGTTGCTGTGAGCTGTGATGCCACTGCACTCTACCTAGGGTGACATAGTGGGAATCTGTCTCAAAAAAAAAAAAAAAAAAAAAAAAAAGTAGCTGGGTCTTACCCTTTGTTATTAGCTGCAATAATTTAATCAGACCACTGTATGAAAATGCTCTTATTAGTTGCAATAATTTAAAATGTTATTAGTTGTAATAATTTAATCAGACCACTGTATGAAAATGCTCTTTTCCCTTCGAACAAGGGATGCTCTGACCTCCTGGGCCCAGGCTTTCATTCACTGGTGTCTAGGAACTGATGAAGGAATCTATTGACTCCTGGTCAAAGAAGGTCATCTTGGTTAGGTGGCCCAAGCCAAGGTTTCAGCTTGAGGCCAAAAACAACAATGACCCTGCTCCTGAGGTTGGCTACAGAGCTGGGTCTCTCCAAGGACCAGGCCAATGCCCTTTCAATGAGCACAGAGGCCTCACTCAGAAAGCAATAGATCTGCTGAGGCAAACAGATCCTACCCTGTGGCATTCATGGCAGATCTCAGCTCTTTCTCAGTCCCACTACAGGCCTAAACCCCTGCTGACTAGTCCTGATGTTACCCGTATCTGGATCTCCACACTCCTGGCTCCTTAGGTGTTTCCACAACAGCTTTAGTGGTGTGTTAGTGTCTGTGTAGGACTCTGAGCTCTGTGTAGCCTCAGCTTCATACTCCAGGAGGGAAGGACTCATTCCCATCTTTACCAGGCTAACTCATCTTTCAGGTGTTTTTCTGGTTTTTTTTTTTTTTTTTTTGAGATAAGGTCTCACTTTGTTGCCCAGATTGGAGTGTAGTGGCATCATCACAACTCAATGCAACCTCAACTCCTAGGCTTAAGAGATCCTTTTGCCTCAGCCTCCTGAGCAGCTGGGACTATAGGCACATGTTACTACACCTGGGTAATTATTGTTTTTTGTAGAGATGGGTTCTCCCTATGTTGTCAAGGCTGATCTCAAACTCCTGGCCTCAAGGAATTGGCCTTCCAAAGTGCTAGGACAACCAGTGTGAGCCAGTAGCCTCCTCCCCTTCCAATTACAAGTGAGGTCACTGTCCCAGCACACTCCCAAGCCAGGTCTGCCTGAGTCCTGACAGCCCTGTCCTCTGGTCTCACCTGTATTTGCTGTGAAGGTTAACCACAAATACGATCAAATCAATTCGGGGCCGATTCACATTGGTGGGCAATGGAAGGGACCTTGCCAAGTGGCTGAAAAACAAGAAATTACAGGATTAAACAGAGATGCACAGTGAATGGTCACATGCTGCCCTTCATGGGGAAGAGGCTGTCACGGGCTCCTGACCAAGACTCCTGTGGCCGAGACTCCCTGGGTGAGTATAGAGGCAGGACAGAGTCAGTCCTATCTGGATCACTCCTGTCTGATTCTCTCTTCCAGAAAGGAGATCTGTTTAATAACCACGCAGGCAAGAAGGAGGTCTGGATATAAGATGTCATGCACTTATAGCTATACAGTACCACACTGCCTGGTGGGAGGGAGGGAGACCTGGTTCAGAATAGGAGGTGTTGGGCCATGAAGTTTAAGGGCGAAAACTGAACTCCTCTGGAATGAGGCAGATGTGGGCTCAAGTTCCATTTCTACCAATTACCATATGACCATGGGACACACAACTGGGACATCTGGACTTGGTCTCCAGTTATCAAATACCCACCCAAAGGCTTTTCTTGAATGCTCTACTACTGACCATTAAAAAAAAAACCCAACCTATACCCCCGAAAAAAGTCTAGTCACGTATAAATTACCACTATTAGCATTACAACAGTTTTCTAAACATATCATCATGTGCATAATATATACATATTCAGACAATAAATATAATCTAAAAATAGGATAATAGTATTTAATTTGAATGAATAAAGCAAAATAACTAAAATGAAATTGAAAAAGTAGATGAACTTTGGATGAACTTTTCTTAATCACAGAGATTACATCCTAAAGGAGCCCATTTTTAAAAAGACTATGAAAAAATTGGCTCAGTGCTTACAGCTCAGAAGCTAGGGCGCCAGCCACGTACACCAGAGCTGGCAGGTTCGAACCCAGCCCAAGCCTTTCAAACAACAATGACAACTACAACCAAAACTCTAACATTCTAATACTTCATCCTACCATTTGGTCAAGACTCATTAAAGTGCATTATGTCAACATTATTGTTTTGTTGTTTTTTGAGACAGTCTCAAGCTATTGCCCTGGGTAGAGTACTGTGGTGTCAATAGCTCACAGCAGCCTCCAACTCTTGGGCTCAAGCAATCCTCTTGCCTCAGTTTTTCTGTATTTTTTTAGAGACAGGGTCTTGCTTTTTGCTCAGACTGGTCTTGAACTTGTGAGCTCAAGCAATACATCCTCCTTGGCCTCTCAGAGTGCTAGGATTACAGGCCGGAGCAACCACGCCCGGCCATACATCAACATTGTTGTTGTTACTGTAATATAAATTTATGTTGTATTTTAACAATAACTCTGGACCCAGGCTGATAAATCTGCCACTCCATAACACTGCTGGTCTCCATAGGAGAGGCAAAGGGCCTAGGGATGGGGTGGGGTCTCTCTCTGATAATTAAATACTTCAGTAGTGAAGAGATAATTTTTGCTCACAACTCATTGACCAGAACAAGTCACAAGTACAGGAGGTCAAAAAGTTACTGATTCCTGCCATGCACTCATGTACTACATACCCAGAGAAATAAAAATATTTGCTTAAAAGCCTGAAAATTTATTTATGCCTTAAGTTCAATAACTTAACTAGGCTATAACTTGATATCAAGTGTACTGTATCCATTTTTCCTCAAATAAGGTATTCTTTTTAATGGAAAAATTTAACTTTTCACTCATCTCAGGAAATTTTCTTCTATTATATCTTCAAACACTATTGCTATAATTCTTCAAATCTTTTCTTCCTTGTAAATAGTAAAAAAAAGTTTTCAATCACATCCACTTCGATCCTTAGTGTTTCTATATATTTATTACATCTCAGATGGTAATATTTTGGGCCCTCGTTTTTTACTAACTCTGCAACCTCCCTTTTCCTCTTTCTGTTGTTTGGTCATTTGGTCTTTCAATGTTTCTCTTTCAAATTCATGTTCTTATTAAATTTCTCAATACACATAACAGAAACATTGTGCTGTGTTAGCCTGGAGTGCTAAGCAAAGTTGTTACAAAGTAAGCCCTTACCAAGATAATTACCACCTTGGAAAAGTGTCCAGCACTTTCTTGCCTTGGAATAGCCAGCTCAAACTGACCCTCACTCCTTTAGAGCTGCTTTGATTGTCCTATCATGCCCTTTAGCTAACTGTAATCTCTGCCTGGTGGGAAACTAATATGTGCATCATGTCGGATGACAGCATGATAATAGTATTGTACCTGCATAATTTATTTCACTGTGAACAATTAAAAAAAAAAAAAAACTGTAAAAACTGCATTAGGCGGGCTGCGTGACTCACACCTGTAATCCTAGCACTCTGGGAGGCCAAGGTGAGTGGATTGCCTGAGCTCACTGGTTGAGACCAGCCTGAGTGAGAGCAAGACCCCTTCTCTAAAAATAGCCAGGCGTTGTGGCAGGTGCCTGATGTCCCAGTTACTCTGGAGGCTGAGGCAAGAGAATCACTTGAGCCCAAGAGATTGAGGTTGCTTATGACACCACAACACTCTACTAAGGGCAACAAAGTGAGACTCAAAAAACAAAAAAAAATTAACATTACTCATTGGGAAGAGATGGAGTGGTATGGATTTTGCATGTAAGAAAGCTCCTGTGGAAGAAATTCCTGTGCTGCTTAGAAGCAAAAGCCCTTGTAAGTAACCTCTAATAAACAGATCTAACTCATCAAGTTGGACTTGTCTTTTTGATTCTCTTGGAGAACCAAAGTTTGGAGGGTCGTTTTTCTACACCGTCCTGGGATTTCCCCAAAACACCTGGAAAAAAAAACAACAACTTTGTTCTCCTTTTTTTAGAGTCAGTTTTTCCTTAGATTATTATTTTTTTGTATGTGATATGACTTGCACTTTTTTTGCAATAGTGTCCATAACACTTCTTTCCATCTTGTTTTTGTTCAGTGAAGGCCATTTTGTCCACTTACCCTGATACTAATTAAGTATATTTTTTAATCCTTTCCCATTTCTGAGCTACAAATTTGAAACTGATGGTCGGGTTTGATGTTCTGTAGCCTGAGAGCTGGTGAGGTGGGTAGAGCACAGAAAGAGCAATGAACAATCTTTATTTAGAGGGAAAAATTATACTCCCTCATCAGAGTCCTCGAAGTGCTGTATCAAGGTTTATTCTCCCTAGGAAGGGCATTCCAATGTCATTGGAGGAATATCCTCTGGATTTGGATCATTCTCCTTCAACACAGACCCCTGGGCCTATTTTTCTATCAGGGACAATGACACATCCATATATTCAGTCACTTGATGGAAACAGCAGCTGTTTCTACTCCCTTACCAGTTAGGAAAAGGAAAACAAAAGTTATCTTTTCTCCAAATTTGAGGACTATTAAAGAATTCTCAGAGGACTTTTGTTGTGGGAGTAAGGGTAGCAGGCATACTGTGCCAGAATATTTTGCTGCCAGTGAAGCTTGCTGATTTTTGTTATTTTTCCCATTCATTCATTAAGTTTGAGGAGAAGAAAACTTTGTAGTCAGCTTTATTTCACCATATTTACTGAGGAATCTTTGTCTTCCACTTTTACTAATCTCTAGACATTTCCAGCATCCCCTCCTCTCAAAGGCCTTCTAGAATCTTAAATTAACCAGATTAACTAAAAAATTATTAATTGAGCATCTACTCTGTGCCAGTTACTACTTGAGGCACTGGGGATCCACCAGTCAACAAAGGTCAATGTCCCTGCCCTCAAGGGCCTGACTCTCGCCACAGGGCAAAATGGACCATATAAACTGACAAAAAGACAGGTAATTTCTTTTATATGAACAGAAAGTAGGATTTATTGGTAGGTGCAAATGAGGCAGCAGCACAGTGGAAGCCCTCATGAGTGAAAACAGTGCCTGCCATTTGTCTAAGCAGCCTTGACTGGGGATGTATTTGACCATGTAGACATCTAGGATGACCTGCTTCTCAGATATGACCCATTATATCTTCAAATTCATCTGCATTAAACTTGGTAAAGTTTCACTTCTTTGAGATGTGAATCTTCGGGTAGTAGCCAGGGAACTTGAACTTGGCCTGTTTAAGGCCTCAATCACATGCTCCTTATTCTGCAGTTTGATGTGGATGGACATGATGACTTGGTCAATAAGAACCCTGGCCACCATGTCCTGGGGCTTTCCAATAGCACCATACGTAACTGTTTGGAGCCTAGGCTGGGGATAGGATAGCACACAGTCTGACACGTGAACACATTGGAAAGGATTCTTTCCATGGTCCCTTACAGCAATCCATACGAGCAACAGGCTGCTTACACTCCTAAGGAGGTTGCTGTTTGCAGCCACTGCACCCTAGGCCCCCATGAGGAAAGGAACACAGTCGGCTTAATTGGCTGCAGGTGGACAGGTAATTTCTTTCCTTCTTTCCTTTTTTTAATTCTCTTCTGGACAGGTAATTTCTTTTCTTTCTTTCTTTCTTTTTTTTTTTTCTGCAGTTTTTTTGGCCAGGGCTGGGTTTGAACCCGCCACCTCCAGTATATGGGGCTGGTGCCCTACTCCTTTGAGCCACAGGCGCCACCCAGGGCAGGTAATTTCTTACTGTAACAAGTTCCATGAGCAAAATGGAATATGTGTGATGGCAGAGAGTGATGGAGGCTACCTTAGATCGAGTGCTCAGTGGGGTCCTGGCATATGCACATCTGAAGGGGAGAAGGCGCCAGCTCTGGGGCAGGACGACGGGCAGGTTCAGCGAGGGCAAATGGCATGTCAAGAAGGAGGAGTTAGCCAGCAGGCACCCCCTGCGTCCCAACCCCTGCCTCCCCGGTCCCTCCGACCCCAGCCTAAGTTCAGGCCACAGCTGCAGCTACTTACACCTTCAGCTGGGAGGCGCAGTCCTCCTTGAGGATCGAGTCGGCTAGCTGCTGCAGATGAGCATCCTCGGCGCCCACCAGCTGCTCGGAGAGAGAAAGCGACTGGTTGAGACCAGGGCACAGCAGCCCCTCGGGAAGGCCTGGCACTTGGAACCACTCCCTCGGGGATCAGGCTTCCGGCCCAAGGCAGCTCAAACGGCGCCATTTCCCGAGAAAAGGACCCTTGCGAAGAGGACCGGGTTGGAGGCTTGAGGGTTGGACCCGCTCCACGCCTGTTGGCACCACACGGACTCCTCACTGACCCTCCCTCCAACAGGCAGGCCTCTGCCCGTAAGGAAACCTGATCTGCGATGTGTGAAAACCCAGTCCCAGCTTGAGGGGGGTGGTAGGCGGGAGAACCAAGCTCTGAGCTAATCCACGTAGCCACTCCCTGAAGAGGAGGGACACATCCGCCAATAGGTGCGCGGCGAACTCTTTACCAGCTTTTGATTGGAGAGTGGGCGGGGTTGAGCTGGGCCCCGGCGCGAACAGCCTGCGCCCGCGCCTCGGAGAGCGCAGAGGCCTGGCAACTGCTGGCAGCAGAGGAGAGGCAGGCAGAGAAGTGGAGCCGCCAGCACCTACCAAAATGGTGGCAGTGTCCAGGCCAGGCAGCTTGTCCAGTGGCCTCAACACCGACATCCCAGTCGCAGGCCAAACTGCCGCTTCCGTGCACGCTACACTTTCAAACCGCCGGGACTCCGCCTCATGTGTTAGGCTTAGGGCACGTGGCCCTGTCTGGGCGGGGCTTAGCGGGTTCTCTTAAAGGAACCGCTACGCTCTTTCCTGAAGGGGCTTTCCAGGGTTGACAAGGAACAGAAGGTGCTCAAAGGGCCTTTTGCGCCACACTTTCAGAGAAAGTTCCCTGTGATTCGTTTGTTTACTTTTCATTCATAGTACCAACTCCATAGTAGAGTTGGGTGTGACTGTGATGCCTGGGCTGGCCTTGAATTCCTCCTCCCTAAGCCTCCCGTGTAGCTGGGACTACCTACACACGTGAGCCTGGCCGTTCACAACTCTGCTAGTTCCTTCCAGACCCGTTCGTCCCGTCGTCCCCCATCTCAGCTGACTCCATCCTTGCAGCTGCTCAGAACAAAACCTTGGGGTCATACATGACTCCTTCACACCCACAACCAATGTGTAAGCAAGCGAAGAATCTTCATAGCTGCCTAGCTCATTATACTGGCCATTTCCTTAAGTTAACCTAATCACCACCATCATCATCTCCTCCTCCTCCTTTCTTTTTTTTTTTTTTTTTTGAGACAGAGTCTTTCGCTTTGTTACCCCCAGTAGAGACATCACAGCTCACAGCAACCTCAAACTCTTGGGCTCAAGCTATTCGCTATTCTCTGGTCTCAGCCTCCCAAGTAGATGGGACTACAGGTGCCTCCCAGAATGCTAGGATTACAGGCGTGAGCCACCTCGCAGGGCCAGTTAACCTAATTTTCTTTCTTTCTTTCTGTCTTTCTTTCTGTCTTCCTTCCTTCCTTCCTTTCTCTCTCTCTCTCTCTCTCTTTCTCTCTTTTTTGAGACAGAGCCTCAAGCTGTCGCCCTGGGTAGAGAGCTCTGACATCACAACTCACAGTAACCTCCAACTCCTGGACTCAAGCAATTCTCCTGCCTCTGCCTCCCAAGTAGCTGGGACTACAAGCACCCATTACAACACCTGGCTATTTTTTGGTTGCAGTCATCATTGTTGTTTGGCGGCCCGGGCTGGATTCGAACCTGCAAGCTCAGGTGTATGTGGCTGGCGCCTTAGACATTTGAGCCACTGGCACCGAGCCCAATCAACCTAATTTTCATAGACAGAACTATCAGTACGATTGACCACCTCTGTATGTTGACCAATTTGTTACAGTCCCTTGAGTGGTCACATTACAGAGGCTTTACTGTATATCCAAAAACTGACCACTTCCACTGCCACAACCAGGACAAGCCACTGTCTTCTGTCACCTGGACTATTGTAACACTTCCTGGCTAGCTGCTTTCACCATGGTCCCCAACGCTACCAGTTATTCACACAGCTATGAGAGTCATTCTTTTAAAGCGGAAATAAGAGCAAACCTCCTCTGTGATCAAAACCCACCAATGGTTCCCATCTCAGGGCACTAAATAGTCCTACATGACCTCTGAGCCCCTGTGTATTCTGGTCCCTGATAATCTCCCTGACCTTATCGTTTGCTCTTCTCCCTCTGACACCCACTCCAGCCACACACCAGCCACTAGGCTTTCCCTCAAATATTCCAAAAGTCCTCCTACCCAAGGACATTTCTTCTGCTGTCCCCACTGGCTGAAATGTTATTCTCTCAAATAGTTCCATGGCTTGTTTCCTGTCTTTTATTTGTGCCTCTGTTCCAATGTCACCTTATCAAAAGGGCTTTTCTTTTTCTTTTAAGACAGGGTCTCACCCTGTCACCCAGGCTAGACTGTGCAATGGTGCAAATAGTTCACTGCAGCCTCTAGCTTCTGGGCTTAAGCCATCCTCCTGCCTCAGCTTCCTAAGTAGCTGAGCTGACAGCTTGGATAATTTACTTTTTATTTTATTTTATTTTATTTGTTTGAGACAGAGTCTCACTCTGTTGCCCAAGGCTAGAGTATGGTAGCATCACTGTAGCTCATAGCAACCTGAAACTCTTGGGTTCGAGAGATTCTCCTGCCTCACCCACCTGAGTGTCTGGGACTACAGGTGTCTATCTACCTGGCTAGTCTTTCTATTTTTAGTAGAGATGGGTCTTGATCTTGCTCAGGCTGGACTCAAATTCCTGGCCTCAATCAATCCACCCACCTTGGCCTCCCAGAGTGCTAGGATTTTTTTTTTTTTTTTTTTTTAGAGACAGAGTCTCAAGCTGTGCCCTTGGTAGAGTGCATCACAGCTCACAGCAACCTCAAACTCTTGGGCTGAAGCGATCCTCTTGCCTCAGCCTCCCAGGCAGCCGGGACTACAGGCATCCACCACAACACCCAGCTATTTTTTTTTTTTTTTTTTTTTTTTTGGTTATAGTTGTCATTGTTGTTTGGCTGACCTGGGCTGGATTCAAATCCATCAGCCCTGGTGTACGTGGCTGGTGCCCTAGCTGCTTGAGCTACAGGTGCCAAGCCGGATTATTATTATTATTATTTTTTTTTTTGAGACATAATCTCACTATATCCCCCTTGGTAGAGTGCCATGGCATCAGTGTTCACAGCAACCTCAAACTCTTGGGCTTAAGTGATTCTCTTGCCTCAGCCTCCCAAGTAGCTGGGACGACAGGCGCCCACCACAATGCCCGGCTATTTTTTTGTTGCAGTTTGGCCAGGGCCGGGTTCAAACCCACTGCCCTCCGTATATGGGGCCAGCGCTCTACCCACTGAGCCACAGGCGCTGCCCTCAGGTCTGTTTTCTCCTTAGCCATAATCTCTATTGCATGTGTTGTTGTCAAGAACTGTGCAGCCTCAGAGATTTTGTTCTACTTGCAAACTAATAAACCAGTCTGTTACTGTTTTATGGATACTGGCAGCATACACCAAACTTTGTAAGAGACAAAGGACATTGTTACTTTATTTACTTTATAAAAGCAGAAGCTAAAGGCCAGTCCTGGTGGCTCACACCTGTAATCCCAGCACAGTAGCTCCCAGAAGCTACTTGGGAGGCCAAGGTGGGTGGATTGCTTGAGCTCAGAGTTCAAGACCAGCCTGAGCAAGATCGAGACCCTGTCTCTGGTAAACATAGAAAAATTAGCCAGGCATGGTGGCTAACTCCTGTAGTCCCAGCTAATTGGTAGGCTGAGCCAAGAGGATTGCTTGAATCCAGGAGTTTGAGGTTGATGTGAGCTATGATGATGCCATGGCACTCTACCCAGGGTGACAGAGTAAGACTGTCTCAAAAAAACAAACCAAAATAAAATAAAATCAGTAGCTAAAGCTTCATGTTTGTTTGTGTGAGTTTCCAATGTCCCCCAAGCCTAACAAAGTGCCAGATGCCTGAACACCTAGTGGGAGAGGAACACAGGGATGGGAGAGTCCCTGCCTGTATAGTACATGGTTAGAAGGCCTGTTCTTTGTTTTACCTCATCCCTCAAGGTTCCTGGCAGCAAACACAATCCTGAGAGATGGCCCGGCTAAAGAGCTGTTGGGGTCATGCTTTCTCAGTGTACTCAGCGAGGACATACAGGGATGCCTGGTGACCGTAGCAGATGCTTCTCCCAACAGTTATGTAATTACTTGTTCATTGTCTGTCTCTCCAACTAGAATGTGAGAAACATGAGACCAGAAACTTTGTCACTTTGCATGTCTAGCCCTCTAAAAAATGCCTGAGAACATCATAGTTGATCAATAAATGTTGAATGAATGGATTGATTTACATCTATTTATTCATTCTCAGCAGTCATTATTCATTTCCTACGGCCAGATCCAATGCTCCACCCTGGAAACACAGAAGAACCAGACATTAATGACCAACTTAGTGTGACAGGGAGAGAGAGACAATGATGACTGTGTGCTCATTGTTGTGACAGCTGGGAGAGCAGAGGCATACTCCCTGTCTAACCTAAATCCTTCCTACTACAGATTAATTATGTCATGCTCGGAAAGAGCAGGAAATATAAATGACTTCAGAGAGTCCCTGCCCTTGGCACAAGATGGGGCTTTGATTCCTCATGACCTGGGGTGTGTGGAGTGAATTTCCTGAAAGTCAGGCTGTAGTAGCTACTGTGAAGACAAAGTAAAGCAGGCTGGGAGAGGCAATGGAAGGGAAGAAGCTACTTTAGGTCAGGAAAAGTGTCTTCTAAGAAGGTGACATTTGAGCAGATGCCCAAATTCAGGAGAAGGAGTCCATTAAGTCCATTAAAGGAGAGGCTGGGTGTGGTGGCTCATGCCTGCAATCCCAGCACTCCGGGAGGCCAAGGTGGGTGGATTGCTTGAGCTCAGGAGTTTAAGACCAGTATGAGCAAGACTGAGATCCCCATCTCTACTGAAAAAAATATATATAAAATTTAGCTGGGCCTTGTGGCAGGTGTCTATGGCCCCAGCTACTCAGGAGGCGGAGGCAAGAGGATTGCTTGAGCCCAAGAGTTTGAGGTTGCTGTGAGCTATGATGCCATAGCACTTTACCCAGGGTGACAGTCTGTCACCAAAACAAACAAACAAACAAACAAAAATGTATATTGAAGAAGATGCTTTTGACAGAAGGAGCTGTAGTGCAAAGACCCTGAGTGGGGAGCACTCCTGGCACTTCTAGGGACTCGCTAAGAGGCCAGTGGCTTAAGCAGTTAGAGTAAGGAGAATGTGGGAGGAAAGGAGGCTAGAGGTGTGACTGAGGGTCAGGAGGCCGGGCCTAGAGAGCAGTGGGCCATGGAGAGACTTTGGACCTGGGTCAGGACTTTCCAGGAGGGCTGAGATCCATTCGATCTACCTGTGCTGGGTGCCTGCCTCAGGCCAGGCCTCCTGCTGGGTACTGGGGACACAGGCACCAGAGTGTTCATCCTGCTTCAGGGAGTTACCGGTGGCAGCTGGGCAGATAACAAAAAAAAAAATAAGGCCATACAGTATGTGACAGGGGAGTATCTGGGGAGCAGCCAGGAGCAACGCATTAAGGTGCATTAATCCGTGCATTAATCCCTGGGGAACCCACACTGCACCTTGTTGGGGGAGATGATCATTGGCTGAGATGCTAAAGGTGAGCTGGTGTTTGTCATGTGGGCAGTGAGATAGAAACCAGTTATGTGCAGGATCCATACTGCAACAAAGGGCAGGGATTGACAGGAGGCCAGAACCAGGCCTGGAGGGTCTTATATCCTGAGTGCCCAGAGCTGGCAGGGCCATCAGAGACTTCTGGGAAAGAGGTTTTCATTTTTTGTTGTTATTGTTGTTGCAGTTTGACCAGGGCCGGGTTTGAACCTGCCACCCTCAGTATATGGGGCCGGCGCCTTATTCACTGAGCCACAGGCACCGCCTGGAAAGTGTTTTTCAAATTGGCTTCTGTGGAACCCTGGAGAGATGCTTTAGGACACTGTGAGGGACTCCGGAATCTGAGCAGGTGGCATCCAGAAATGCCACTCTAACTCCCTGAAACTCACCTCAGAGTTAATAGAAGTAACTCCAGGCCGGGCACAGTAGCTCACGCCTGTAATCCTTGCACCCTGGGAGGCCAAGCCCAGTGTATCGCTTGAGTTCAGAAGTTAGAGACCAGCCTGAGCAAGAGCGAGACCCTACCTCTACTAAGGATGGAAAAACTAGCTGAGTGTTGTGGTAGGTGCTTATAGTCCCAGATACTCTGGAGGCTGAGGCAAGAGGATCACTTGAGCCCAGAACTTTGATGTTGCTGGGAGCTATGATGTCATGGCACTCTTGGGTGATAGAGCAAGACTCTGTCTTAAAAAAATAAAAAACAGGGCGGTGCCTGTAGCTCAGTAAGTAGGGTGCTGGCCCCATTTACCGAGGGTGGTGGGTTCAAACCTGGCCCCAGCCAAACTGCAACAAAAAAATAGCAGGGCATTGTGGCGGGCACCTGTAGTCCCAGCTACTTGGGAGACCGAGGCAAGAGAATCACCTAAGCCCAAAAGCTGGAGGTTGCTTTGAGTTGTGAGGCCATAGCACTCTACCACGGGCAACAACAACAACAACAACAACAAAAAAAAACAACAACAAAAAAACCCCCAAAAAACAAAACCCAAGAAACAGAAGTAACTCTGGCTTTATCCCTATTATGTATTGAGCTTCCCATAAGCTTTGTATGAATAAAGAATCAGTGGCTAAAATAATACCTGCAGGCCATTGATCACATTTTTTAACAGATTTATTGAAGTATAATTGATACATGTTATCCACATTTAAAGTGTACAACTTAGGATGGGTGCAGAGGCTTAGCCCTGTGTAGTGGTCCTAGCACTCTGGGAGGCCAAAGCCAGTGGATTTCTTGAGCTCACAAGTTTGAGACCAGGTTGAGCAAGAGCAAGACCCCATCTCTAAAATATAGCCAGGCATTGTGGCGGGTACCTATTGTCCCAGCTACTTGGAAGGCTGAGGATCACTTGAGCCCAAGAGTTGAGGTTGCTGTGAGCAACCTACTGGCACTCTACTGGGGACAAGAAAGTGAGACTCTGTCTCAAAAAAAAAATAAAGTATACAACTTAATAACTTTTGACATATGTCTATACCCAAGAAGCCACCATCACAATCAAGATAGTGAACATATCTATCACCCCCAAATGTTTTTTCCTGCCGGGGTCATAATCCTTCCCCGCCTCCTCTCTGGCCTCCTACCTCAAACTCTTAAAAGCACTTTGGAATCTTTGCTCATAATAGCACCGTGTTGGAAACAACCCAGATGTCCTTCAGTGGTGAACCAATAAAGAAACTGTGGCATACAGACACACGCAGCAAATCTCAAAAGCATTATGCTGAGCAACAGAGCCCAGACACAAAGCACGGGTACTGCATGAGTCCATTGCTATGAAGTCCAAAGGTGGTCAGAACTAATCTCCGGAAAGAGGAGTCAGGTCACTGAGTGTCTTTGGTGAGGGGTATTGATTGGAGTAATCAGGAACTGTCTGGGAGTGGTGGAGGTATCTATCTTGATCGCAACAGTGGTTGCACAGGTGTATACAAAAAGTTCATCACTTAAGATTTGTGTTTTTTGTTCTATGTACCATATGCCTTCCTACAAAAAAAAAAAAAAAAAAAAAATCCCTCTGCGAACTCAAAATCACTCTCCTTGTCCCACATATGCTGAAGACTTGCAGAGCTTCCAGGTGGTCCCAGAGCTGGCAAGGTGTCTGGAAGGTTAGGACCTGGGGTCTTAAACCTACCTCACCCAGGGCCTTTCCCTCCTTCAGCTTTTTAGAAATGGACTCTCCTGGGAGCTGATTCTTTGAAGCCTCTTCTTCGCAGTGTGGGCACCTGGGGCTGCTCTCTCCTCCTGAGACAATAGCCACTGCTCCATATGGCTGGCTGGGCACTTGACTCCTTGCAGACACTACATCTTTTGGACAGGGGATGGGGGGAGGATCCGGGCTTGCGAGGTGGACCCCTGACCCCCAACCCCCAGGCTAGTCCCGGAGGAGCTGGGTGACCTGGAAGCATAAGGCAAGCAGCATCACCTCTCCAAGCTGTAGCTGATCCCAAGATGGGCTCTCCACAGCCACCTGGCTGGGAAGACTGCAGGAAGTGATGTGTGGGGGCTGTGCCTGGCTTGTGGGGTACTTTCTGTACCTTAGTCAGGGCTGCCGAGGCAGGCTAGGGCTCCAACCCTGGTATTGCTACTTTTTGCTGTGTTTCCTTGGATGAGAATTAAATGAGTTAATATAAACAAAGCCCTAAAGACAGTGTCTGGCACGTAGTAGATGCTACATTGAGCCAATATGTTCAGATTCTCTTCCTTCATTGGCTCTACTGGTCACTGCTTCTTTGTCCCCATTCACTTGCCAGGGACTCCAATCTCTCCCTGCTCCCAAATGCCAACTGCCAAACCTTTGCAGGTATCAACTGGGGTCCTCTCCACCAGGCTTGGGGCCTAGAGGCCTGCCGAGTGATTCCCTCCCCGCATCCCCAAACCCTGCCCTCCCTGTCATCTGCTGTACCACGTGCACAGTACCAGGGATCCAGAAGAGAAGACTGGTTGCCAGGGCAACAGAGGATAAAGCCCTAGCTCTGCCAAGCTGCTGATTGGCTGAGACAGGTCCCTCCTCCTGGCATCCTGAGAATGGGGGAGAATAGGGGATAGAAGGAAGGGTCTTCCTTGGCAGAGAGAGGACCCGGGGAACTGAGCCAGCCCAGGACTGCCCCCACCTGGCCCACTCAGAGCCCCTGACTTTGAGAAGCTCTGTCTGCCGTGAGGGGTATTGGCCTCGCCCTATTTCTGCTTCCAGCACCTAGGGCGTCACAGATGGCAGCATCTCTGGGGACAGCAGCTGCAACTGAGTCCATGGGTCGACGCTGAGCTGCTCAGGCTAAGGCTGTGTGCTCAGCACAGAGCCCCTGGAACAGGCATCTGCAGGGTGTGAGGTGGGTTTGCAGGTATGCAGGGGGCACTGAGTGGGGCCAATGGCTTGGGAGGCAGGGAGAGGGGCTCTGCCACCCTCACACTGTCCTGGACAGAACCTTGGCTGAAATGGGGCTGAAAGGTCATCTAGTAACCTCCGTCTCCATCCTGTCACTGTGCACAGGGACCCTGAGGCCCTGAGAGAGTGAGGAATGGTCCAAGGTCACACAGAAGGCCAGTGAGTGCTCTGTTTTTTCACCTAGGCCAGTCCCCTGAGAAGTCAGGAAAAGGTCTGGGGGTCCTCAGTCTGCCCCAGAATGCCTGCGATTTTGTACACAGGGTTGGAGAAGTTGGAGGACCCTGAATTCTACTCCATACATAGCCCACAGCATTGCAGCTGAAATGGCTTCTGTTCTTCCCCAGACCCCCATTCTCATGTTTAAGCTGGAAGGAAACTGGGCTCCTGGCTGGGCCTGGGGAAGGGGCACAAATCACATTGGCCTTGCTCAAGCCAGTTTGAAGAAACCTTCCTGCCAGGGGTCCCCCGTTTACTAACCCTGGCAGTACCAGGCAGTTCTAAATTCTTCCTTTTGGGCTCTCCAGAAAGGCAGATGGTTACAAGGGTGCTGGGTCCTGTCCCTGCTGCCAGTGCCTGGCTGTGCCAGCCCTGACTTGGGCAATTAGTGCCCAATCTTCATATTATTCCTACACAAATAGGGCACCTTGAGACACTCTCTGTGCCTTCAGCCAGTAGGGACCTTGGGGGTCAGGGATGGGCTGTGGATGGGTGCAGGACCAGGAAGTAGTATCTCTTCTTTCTCTAGGGTCACAGCTCACCTCACAGACCCATCTGGGAGTAGGGGCACAGGAGGAGCTGGGGTTTGGAGACAGAGCTGGGGCTTCTCTCCAACCTGCTCTGGAGGTCATTCGATGCATCCCACTGCTTCCTTAGAAGCAAGTGGCTCTCTGCTCATTTCACTTCATCTTGCTCCAGTGTCTTTCCCTGCCCTGGAGGACTCAAGCCTCAGCACATCGCTGTGGCTTGGGGTCTAGCTGTGCCACTTCCCAGGGTAACCCAGGGCAAGCTAGTGCTTAGACCTCAGTTCTGTCATCTGTAAAATGTTGACAGTGATACAACATTGGACAGTGTGCAGGTGGCCAGGGGCCCACTCATCTGGGGCGGGGGGAGGGTGCGGGGGGGAAAGCTGGTCTGTTGTGAGGTTTGTGGAAGAGCTCTACCTGCCAGAAAAGCAGAGATGGGCTCCTTACTCTGCACCTTTCTAATACCTAGGGAAGGTTTGGGAGTAGGTTAAATTGGCTTTACATTGTCCCATCTGTGGAGGAGATGAACTGGCTTTTGAAGTATGAATAGGAGTTTGCCAAATGAACAAGAATGCAAAGAACACTTCAGGGACAATGAAAGCATATGCAGAGAAAGGAACTGCATAACACTTAGGTGACCGACAAGCAGTTGACAAACAGGGTGGTAAGCTTGGTGGGGAGCAGATGGGGACACATTTGGACAATCCTAAGGAGTCTGGGTGTATGTAATGTTTGTGAAAGACCTTACACCTACTGCTTTCCATGCCCCTGCTTTCTCCACCTCTGATTCACTGGAGATAACAATAGCTAATATTTGTTGAGTGTGATTCTTTGCCAGGCAGCATGATGTGAAGTGCTCTTTAGGCATTGTCTTGTAAAAAATCCACAATGCACTGAGAAGGGGGTCCTATTTATATGCCTATTTTATGGATAAGAAAACTGAGACTCAGCACTTATCCTGTCCCAGGTACCAGTTTTGAGCAATTTCTGAATTACTCATTCAGCAGTCAGAAAAGCCCTACTTTTCTGACTATTATTATTCCTAGATATAGAAACCAAGCCTCTGAGTATCTTGACCCATTTTGGGGAGTGGAGGAAGAAAGGGTCTTGCTCTGTTCCCTGGGCTGGAGTACAGTGGCATCATCATAGCTCACTGCAACCTCAATTTCCCGTTTCCCCAGTTTTCAGCTGCTAGCATTCATGTCCTTATAATTATGAAATTTGGCTTGTATAAACTTTATTGATATCAACCAGGTCCCCTGCAATGAGTGTTTGTTCACTACACTTTCACGGGGGGCACTTGGCCAGTGTGTGTAGGTGGCTGGGGATCCACTCAATTTGGTGGGGCAGTTGGGTGGGGCAGGGCACTGGAAGCAGGGTCACTGCAACTGCACAGTGAGAGCTGGGCTCAGTGGCTCAGGGGCACAGGGGAGCTAGAGACATTGCCCACCCCTTTACTGAGTGCCTCTCAGTGGCTCATCCAGGGATTAGTTACCCTACTGAATCCTCACTAGGACCTGTGTTGAGGCTGTATTTCTTCCACAGGGGAGGAAGCTGGGGCCCTGAGTGCTTAGGCAACTTGCCCAAGGACACCCTGGAGAGAGACTGAGCCAGAGTGGCTCTCGGCTGTAAGTCTCCTTCTTAAAAGACAAATAGGAGCTGGGTCTTCGTGTGATGGGGACAGCTCCGTGTTGGTCAAGAGGCCTGAGACGCTGAATCACCATAAGGCCCTAATCAGCCACAGCCGCAGCCCAGCTCTCCACTCTCTTGGCCTCAGTGTCCTTGGGGCCCTAGCTCTGTGAAACCTGGAGGACTCCCTCTGGGTTGGGGGAACAAGGGGCACCTCCACTGGCCCTCACGGCCTGTGTCTCGGCAGCCAAGGCCACCGCGATGCCGCACTTCCTGGACTGGTTCGTGCCTGTCTACCTGGTCATCTCTGTCCTCATCCTGGTGGGCTTCGGCGCCTGCATCTACTACTTCGAGCCGGGCCTGCAGGAGGCGCACAAGTGGCGCATGCAGCGCCCCCTGGTGGACCGTGACCTCCGCAAGACGCTGATGGTGCGGGACAACCTCGCCTTTGGCGGCCCTGAGGTCTGAGACTTCGTGCCGGGGTGGGGGGCGGCAGGCACCGGGCGCCCTCCCCTGTCGCCCAGCCTGCAGACTCTCGAGGTAGAGGGAGTACGACCTCTTCTTGGTACTCCAGGACATCCCTCTGCTGCCCGGGCCCTCCGCACAGGCCCCCAGGGCTCTGGGAGGACCGTGGCTGTGCAGGTGGGACACCTGGGTGCTTTCATCAATTGCTGCTGCTGGCCCAGGTTTTGCTCTTCCTGTCAAGCCAACTCATCCCACGCCTGCCCATGCAGCTCAGGGGACATCTTCCCCGACTCCCAGTGCCTTTGTGCCACTTAGCATTTTGGCCCTCCACCTGGAGTCAGGCACGGCTGCCTCTGGCTGTCCTGAGCCTCTGGCTCCCCCATTTCCCTACAGAATGCCCAGTTACTCTCAGCTCCCCACCTTACCCTGTGGCACCAGCCCTGCAGCTTCTCCTGACAGGCTTCAAAGCTGATCCAGCCCCACCCCTTAAGCTTGGAATTGGTGAGGGCGTGTGGTGGGGGTGAGGCCACAGGGAAGAGGAGGGGAGAGGAGGAGGAGAGAAAGAGAGAGTCTGGGGGGTAGGGCAGGCATGGGGAGCTCAGGAAATGATTGTGTGAGAGAGTGGGGTCCCTAGACAAAGCAGGAGGTAGTGGGGAGAGGGTGAGCTCTACAGGCAGCAAAGACTGTCCACCGTTCCGGTCTAATACCCCTCCCTCTCCAGGACTTTACTATCCCCTCCCCCCTTCCTCTGGGCTGAGGCAGCTGGCAGAGCTCCTGCCCTCCCTCCCTGCCTTGTGCCACACTTCCAAGGGCAAGCCCAGCCCCCTCTGAGCCAGGCCCCTTCAAACCTCAGGCCTACCCTGGAGCCTCCTCCTGTGTGGAGTTTCCATTGTCTCACGTTGGATGCAAACTAGCTTGCTGCCTCACCTCTGCTGGGGTTCCCTCTTAACTTACTCGCTATAATAAAGACTTCATGACTGTCTTTGCAGGACTGTCTCCTTTCCTGAAAGTAGGATCATGTCTGTCAACTTGCTGGGTCTTTATGAAAATTATGATGGCTCAATAGTACCCATTTTAAGGATAGGAACACTAGCTCCCAGAGAAGGTAGAGCAGAGAAACAGCAGCAGTATTGCTATTTTGGACCAGATCATTTTTGGTGTGGAGGGCTGTCCTGTGCCTTGTAGGATGTTCAGCACCTCTATTCTTAGCACTCACCTTCTCTCACTAGGGCAATCAAAAATGCTAACCTGAATCCCTGAGGTAAAGTGCCAGGTAGGATATAAATTCAGGTACCAACCAGGATGCAAAATAACAGAATCTTTTTTTTTTTGAGATGGAGTCTCACTTTATTACACTTAGCAGAGTGCCCTGTTATCCTGTCTCACAGCAACCTCAAACTCAGGGGCTCAAGTGATTCTGTCTTGCCTCAGCCTCCTGAGTAGCTGGGACTACAGGCGCCCACCACAATGTCTGGCTTTTTTTTTTTTTTTTTTTGCTGTGGTTGTTGTTGTTTAGCAGGCCCCAGCCGGGTTCCAACTCACCAGCCCTGGTGTGTGTGACTTGTGCCCTAACCACTGAGCAATGGGCGCTGAGCCAGCCATATGTATTTCAACAGAAGATGGTCTCTACCATTAACTTCAATGTGCCCTTTTATACTAAAGAACTCGAAGTTGCTGTGTGCTGTGCTTTTGAGTTTGATCAGATCACAGTAATGTATTTTTTGGTGTCACTTCCATTGCCCAGGGTGTCCTCCTCATAAAATATTCTCCCAGGCCGTTATTTAGCTTTTCAGTAGTCATTAATCATGATACAATTAGAACTTTTTGCCTTTGTTGTTGCCATATCCCCTCACCTGGCAGAATGCATAATACCTAGCAGGTGCTTCGCAGTTTTGCTTATAATCAATCAAAACTGGAAACAATCCACATTTTCCTACAATGAAAGAATAAATTAACAGTGGCAAATTTATTTGATGCAATACTTCTTGGCAACAAAAGAAGGAACTATTGATAGATACAAAGCTTTTAGGAATCACAGAGGTATCATGCCAAGTTAATGAAGAGGGACTTCCACAGTGTATGATTTCATTAATGTGGAATCCTCACAAAGAGGAAACCACAGGGCCAGGGAAGTTATGTCAGGGTTGTGGGGGGAAATTTAACTATAAATGAATAATATCAGAGATTACTGAGAAGGGAGGTGATGGAATTATTCTGTATACTGATTATAGTGGTGGTTAATTGAATTTATATACATGCTAAATCCATAGGACTGTGTACCAAAATTAGTTAAATATACTGTATGCTAATTAAAAACATTGTATAACTTCTTTAGAAGTGCATCTCATTACAAATGTATGTAAATATGGTGGTTATCTGTTTGCCTGAAAAATCTAAAACCACATACACATACATAAAATATTTGGTTTCAATATAAGAATGAGAAACTCTATACATATAGAATTACCATGACCCAGCATATCCATGAGAATGCTTCTCCTATGAAGTTCACGTTAAAAAATTAGTGATTAAAAGTTACTCATTAAAAGTTCTGAGGTGGCACAAGAATGGATCAAGGTATAAAACTCACTCCCTATGTGCATTCACATGTTATAGTTTCCTGTAGGTTTATGCCTTGTTTACATTACTTTCATGATTACCAGTAAGATATTATATAGTACACATGATATCATTTGCAATTTTCTGATCTTTTGATTGAGTAGCCAAGAGCAGACATTATCTGATTCATTTTACCAAATATTGAGTGTACTGAGTATTTTTCTACTCATTTGTATAAATCAGAGATAATCATGAATAACTGATTAAATCATTCATTTAAACAAATATTTATCCATTAGTTAACATGCACCATGCACTCTATTAGACATTAGGTAATCAAAAGGTAACAGAATAAATAATGCTCCTACTATCCTAAAGTTTACACTTTATTAAAAGGTTAATAATAAATTGAAAATTATGAGAATAAAAAACTAAAAGAAGAAATAAAGAATATTATAAATAACAGGTGAATAAACTTAATTTTCAGTTCACAAAAACATAAGACGCCTATGTGTGTTTTGTGAAGTAACAAAAATAATATTTGACTAAGAATTTAGTAAGAGTTTCTGACTTTATTAAATGCGTTTATAGCTTTAAAAACATAAACAAAACTAAAACATTAATTTTTAAAATGTATTTAACACATACATTGCTTGCTGATACCAAACAATGTTGTAATATTAAACCACACCATACTCATAACCACCTATGAAATAAGAAAAGTTATTTTCATTCCAATTTTGCACCTGAGGGAAATAAGGTGCAGAATTTACCTGTGATATCATAGTCGATACGGAAGAAGCTGGCATACATCTCAGGAAGTCTAGCTCCGGTGTCTGCTCTTGTTACCATAACTCTATGCTGCTAATGCGTTCAGCTGTTCTTACACTATGCAAGGAATTTTATCATGCTGAAAGCTTTGAGAATTTGTCTCATTACAATTTTCAAAATCTGTAGCATATCAGCATGGTGTCAAATTAGGTCAGTAATAGAACATTAGACTAATGTAGTGGAGGTGAGACATACCCAGAACACTAAGCTCATGAGAAGGCCGGGAATTTTTTAGAATCCTGTAATTTGGGAAGCTGAAATCAATTTTGTCCTGAATTTCCAGATTGTGTATGCTATCAGTCTACGTCACTAGCTATTACATAACCTCTTTCTATCTGCTTTGTGACTTAGATCTGCCCTCACACTTGCCCTGAACACACGCAACTTTTCCCTGAGGCGGAAGCATTACAGAAGCCTTCATTCTTCCCAGCGGTGGAAAAAATACACAGAAGACAGTAGTAATCAGATGATTGACTCTCTGTTGCCTGCCGCACTATTCTGATAGAGTCTGTTTTCGAAGTGCTTTGTATACTGATTATGAACTTTTTTCATGAAGTTTTCTCCATTGGCAGGTGTATTCTTTCCCTTGCTACAGAATCCTTAATATAGATACTGCCCTTGCACTCTCCATTAACATTAAGGTGTCATATTGTGCAAATGTGCCAGCCTGTATCAAAAAACCAACAAAAGAAAACTTGCTGCATTACCATAGATTTGTCATTGAACCTTATGGCATCGGTGCTTACACAGAGAGAATGATATTTCCAGGAAATTACACCGATTCACAATGTAAGCCCATTTTCCAGTGACTTCCCACCAGGGTTAGTTTATTTCTTTGTTTCTGTTCCTTTTTGCACTTTACGACTGATTTTGTCTTGCTTCTGGCCTTTGCAATAGTTTCCCTGTGATGAGATTGCCATCGTGTTCCTGTGCAAGTTTTATCCTTAGCATTTACTTTGGTAACTATATAATTTGCTGGAAGTTTAATGGCTCAAAGGAATAATACACCTAAATAAAAGGCACTACACAAACTCACTTGCATGCAGAATAAGTGTGTGTGTGTGTGCGCGCGCGCACATGTGCATACACAGGCATCATCACTTTTCCAACCCTTTGTGGTCTAGTTTAAAATACTGTACATTGGCTGGATGTGGTGGCTCATGCTTGTAAACCTAGCACTCTGGAAAGCCTAGGCCAGTAGATTGCCTGAACTCCAGAACTTGAGACCAACCTGAGCAAAGAATGAGACCCTAAAAATAGCAAAACTAGCTGGGCCTTGTGGCAGGTGCCTATAGCCCCAGCTATTAGGGAAGCTGAGGAAAGAGTATCACTTGAGCCCAAGAGATTGAGGTTGCAGTGAGCTATAATGACATCACTGCCCTCTACCCAGGGTGACAGAGGGAGACTCTCTCAAAATAAATAAACAAATAAATAAATACATAATTTGTAAACTATTGCTATTTTGCACTATCATGTTTAACATACAAATGTATTGGAGTCTCTGAACTTTATCTAATAAATCACATTCTTCCCTGTCCATATCTGAGTAAGTTGATAAATAAAACACAGTAAAGATGGGGGCTGGCATTTCAATAAATACCAGTTAAGAAGATATTGTTTCTATCTATAAGATACTTTGTAGATTTAGAACAATTTATTATTCCTCACGGGCTGTCTTGCCTATACAATTCTTCCTGTTGCAGAGAGGTACCCAGGTAGGACTTCTAACACGGAGAATCCAAGGAGAAAACCCAAAGCAGACTTCCTCTTGAAAGGAAAAATATATATATAACCAAGCTTAGCAAATCTGAAAATTTTGCTGATTTTTCAATCAGGTAAGTCACCGGTTTCTGATGCCATTCATGAGGCTGTTTCCCAAACATCGCCCCTTTTAAATATTCCTGGGACTCGGGTAGATGATTCTCATTTAATGGATCATAACTGTGTTCTAATTAAATCCATGCCAATGCCAACCTGTTCTCAAACCTTGGGGTATTTTCTTCTGTATTTTCCTTCTCACACTGTCCAACATATAAGAATATATTGTGCACAGTAAGCTATCTGCACTTGTTTCAAAAAAGCATTTCTGAAATATATATCATCCTATACATCATCGTAACAATTCATACAATTCTGAAGATTATCAAACTCGGCTGCAATGCCTGAATTCACAAAACAAGTTATGAAATTATCATCTGAAGAACAGAAACCTCTAGAAATATAAACTGCAAGTCCACCATGGCTGTGTCTATTGTAGTATGCAATTTGGAACAGCAGCTTTCACCTTTTCCAACTTAGGCAGCTATATAGGGCAGGCACAGGCATTACCCACAATGGCAAGTACAATTGCAAGCTGTTTTTCTTGCAATTTTATGCAACTTCTTACCTAAAACTGAGTACAGAAGGCCACATTAAAATGAAACCTATAAAAGTACTTCGATAATCACACACAAACAACATGGAGATAAGCCAAATTTGAATATGAATCCCTCTAGTTCTAAATTTCCCAGGAAGAAATATAAACTAAAATGGAAAATCTCTTTGAAAATTAAAATCCAAAGATCAAAGGAATTGAAATCCAAGGACATTTGCTTTAAAACTTGAGTATCAAAAGCCCCATATCCACAATCCTAAATTGAATACAATTCAAAACAATAGTGCCCAATTTTTTGTTTGGCTTAGTCTGCCAGGAGTTTCTTAATTCCTGGATGAAACTCGTGCTGCAAACTGTTGCACCAGGCCTGGTCTGTCTCTTCTATTAAGGATGCATAGTTCTTTTGGCATACTGGGAGTTGTATTAATTTAATTGCAAATTACTCAACAGCTTCATTTTTAGTCTGGAGTCTTAAAAGGACATAGTCGATTGTCATAGCAATGGCCCAAGACCTGTGTAATTTAGAAGATAATGCAATTCTTAAATCCTAAGATAATTATCACAGGCAAAATTATGTTTGCAAAATCCAGTATTCGGTATTTTTCTGAAATCGTAGCACAGACTAATTGGCATTAATGACAACAGGAGGCCAGATGGTCTGCACCTGCTATTCAGAATATAAGGCTTGTGATATAAAAATGAGTTTGAGAGTCTTCAAGCAAGATGTTGATTTTCATACTTCAATATACTTAATGGATTCCTATTGTTGCTGTGCCCCCATGTCACAAACTTCATGACTCAATGCAAGTTTATTATCTTGTAATTCTGATGGCCAGTGGTTTTAGGGCTCTAAAATTAAGGTCTTAAAAGAGTTGTGCTCCTTCTGAAGTTTCTAGTGGAGACTGTGTAGTTCCCTTTTCTAGTTTCTAGGAACTGACTATATTTCTTGACTGATTGTCTCTTTCTATTTGCAGTCTCAACACTTGGACTTTCCCCCCTGCTTCCACTTCTCTCTCTCCTTTTACTTATGAAGTTCCTTGTGACTAATTGGATTCACCCACATAATCTAGAGTAATGTCTCACATCAAGCTCCTAGCACAGCACATCTGCAAAATCCTTTTGTCGTACAAGGCAACACATTCCTATCTTCTGGAGTTGAGGATGTGGACATCTGTACAACTCTCCATTTTACCCACCTCAGTGTTTCTCATCTCATAGCTAAGATTTCCATAACAAGTGTCTTCTCTCATAGAATGCCAGGTAAGGCACTGTTTCCTTTATTGAAAATTTAAATTTTCAATGGAAGCAACTCCAGTTGCTAGGTCTTGTTTGAGGTGTCTTTCTTAGATCGGAATTTTCAAAATTCTGAAATTATCACTTTTTCTTTGATACTCGTGGTCCTGGAGGCAAGTAATTATAGGGGAAAAAGCAATACTATTGATTTAAATACTATTGATTTTAAATCTATTAAAATAATTGTAAATAATTACCACACTTCCTATCTGACTGTGGGCAATGAAGCCAAACAGTTTTGATTCAGTTTTCTTACCAATATAAACTCCCATGAGTTTCAAATTATCTAATCCTTATAAAACACTTAGAATGATGCTTAAAACAGAAAGGGATTAACAAGATCAAAACATTATTACTAATTTTACTATAGCTCCAATAATTACAATAGGGATTGAAGACCTTGAACAGTTCAGAAAAAAAAAAAAAAAAAAAAAAAAAAATCACTTCCAGGAGCCCCAGCCTTCTCACAATCCATCCCAGTCATTGTTCTTACTCCGGTAGGAAGAATCTTCTATTCCAAGTTGCCCTGGATCCGTATGTCATGTCTGGAAATCAATCAGTTATTGCATTTGAGTAGGAGACCATGTGTTTTCTGTCACACTAAACTTTATCTCAGAAAAAAAATCTGTTTTCTTTCCCTTAATCACATTTCTCCCACCCCAAACTGGACTTAGTTTATTGAAATCACTTCCCAACCTGAGACGCTTAGCAAAAGTCTCCTTTCAAGTCATGATAGAAAATTCATAAATTATTGTAACAAGGTTTATGTCCTGGCATATGTGGGATGTCTCAGAATGGGTGCCTCTCTGCATGAGTGTGTGTGGAAAAGAGTAGAGTGTTTTGTTGAGGAAAGTGGTATGGCAACAGGATTAAGTAACTCATTACTTCAATCCCTTGGTTATTTTTTAGAAGAACCAGATCATAGGTCAACATCTATTTGAAATTTTGGTTTCCTCCCAAATTGTCCCACTCTGAGTTAGTTTGGTGTGTGAGGGAGAGCACTGGGGGGGGGGGGGCGGGGGGGGGGGCGGCGTGGGCGCGCCCGCCCACCGCCACGATAGAGGCCCGACCAGTGTCAGCTCCCACTTCACTCCCTGAGCTGCCATTAGAGTCTCTGACCAGGTGTGACTTGGAACTGGAGTAATTGGGTGACTATTTTATTTGCTTTTTTAAATCTTTCTTACATGTATGCACAGATCACATTTATTTCAAGAGTGAATATTAGACGTGTTTTTAGACTTGATTTAGAAGTTTGGTGATGTTTTGTGACCAGAAATTTGCCATCATAAGTTAATTATTATTTATATTAATTAGTTACCATAAAATTGATTTTGTTATACATCATTTCACTTAAAGTCACAGTTTCCACGAATCTATCCATGAGGTTAAGTGGAAAGTTATTGTAATAGATTGCTCCAGAATGATGCTTCAAATCTTAACATTCCACAATACTTTTAACCTTCCATTCTCAAAGCACCCCAGGGAACCATTGGCACCATTCTCATTTTATAAAAAAGGATATTAAAACAAATGGTGCCAAGCCCTGGTCAACTCACTTGTCCTTGATAGAAAAGACAGAATTTATAATCCCCAATTGTCAAGTCTGTTAAGGAACAGCCAGTATGTAATTCTACTGTAATGTTTGTTATGTATATCTTTGTTATTAAATCTTGAAGAGAAAATAATAATCAATTAAAGGAATAGTTAGCAATAATGTATATTCTGTAGTAAGAAACAAGAAATTTAAATACCCCAAAGGCATAGATGTGGCTGGAATTACTACACGTAGCGCATATTTGCTTCAAGTAAAATTATAAAATGTTCAAGGTTTTCTCTGTATAATGAATGATACTGTAACATTTGTTTCTTATATTTTGATGGAACCTAAGAATCTAACTGTATTATTCTCTGATTGTATAAAAAAATCAACAAATTGTACCCCACATATGCCTTAAAAAATAAAAATAAAAACTAAAAACAACAACAAAAAATAGAATGAAAAAATTCATTCTCAAGTAATTATTCTCATGCAAAGGAATGTAGTGAAAATTATTGTTTTGAAGAAAAACAAAATTGAAAACTATCACAGTGTGAACAATAATGAAATCCCAAGGAACACTAATGCTAAGTGTATGTTATCATTATCTTTAGCCTGCTAAATGTATAGCAATGGCAAATATCATTATAATATTACTATTATAATCTTGTTAAACTCGTTGGTCTCACGACCACTGCATACTCCAATTCGCTAATCTTTAGTAATGCTGTTAGAGATAAATCAGCCTGGATTTTGACCTGTGGCCTTCACTTTAATTTAATTTAGGATTTCATCCCAATTCAGGGTGCACTTTTATGTAAATTTGTCGAAAAATTTAAAAGAAGCATACCAGATGTATTTACCTTGTCACTTTTAACTTTTTAATATATGAAGTATATTTTCTAATTTGTGGTTTTTATGTTCTGGATAATTTTAGGCATCTCTTTGTCAAACACCTTACTATAGGCTCAGCGCCTATAGCACAGTGGTTATAGCACCAGCCACATGCACCGAGAGGGTGGCAGGTTTGAGCCCGGCCCAGACCAGCTAAACAATGATGATAACTGCAACAACAACAACAAAATACCCAGATGTTGTGGAAGGCTCCTGTAGTTCCAGCTACTTGAGAGGCTGAGCCAAGATAATCACGTAAGCCCAAGAGTTTCAGGTTGCTGTGAGTTGTGACGCTACGGCACTGTACCAAGGGTGACTTAACAAGATTCTGCTCCCCCAAAACAAACAAACAAACAAACAAAAACCTTACTATACATTATTATGATTTTTATAGTGTTGTTTTTTTTTTTTTTTTGCTTACTGTAATTTTCCAAGTAAAATTTCAATAATCTAAAATAATAATACTTTTTACCCATTTTACTAAACTATATTTTTTTCTTTAACATTGGGAGTAGCCAGTATATTCTGTCATATTCCAGATTTTAATTAAAGAGCCTAACAGTGTCATTGTTGAGTAACATATGGGCTGCTGATTTAAGATATCCTGTTCACAATGCATTCTTCTATTTCTAGTCTACTATGAGCCTGTATCAGAAATATGTGTTCAATTTTATCACATCTTTTAGTATATTTCTATATTTATGCAATATGTTTGATTGCTAGATATCTGTTGTGAAGATAGTTTTGCATTCATAGGTAATATATTGTCTGTAATGAATTTTTTTAATATGCCACTGAGAAAACTTCCTAAACTGTAGTCTGTAACACAGTTTTCAGTTGTTTAAAAAATCGCTTTTAAAAAATATAGTTTATGAAGCTGAGGCAAGAGAATCACCTAAGCCCAGGAGTTGGAGGTTGCTGTGAGCTGTGATGCCACAGCACTCTACTAAGGGATATAAAGTGAGACTCTGCCTCAAAAAAAAAAAAAAAAAAAGAAAAAAAGTAATTATTTAATTAAAAAATAAAAATATGGTTTATTCTCACAGTTTAGTATATTTGTGTTCCCCAAATAAAATATTAGCTTTAGCATGCTAAATAATTCAGTTTCTAAGCTGATACAAGAAAAAATTGCATAGCACAGAAAAAGAAAACATAGATCATATTTTACACACACACACAAAATAGAAGGTCAGGTTCTTGGTTTCCTGTGACTGTGCATGAAAAGGTAGTCTTTATTATGAAATCATGAAAGGTGGGTGCAGACAAATCAGGTAATTTGTAGTGATGCATACTTGCAAATATTCTTAATAAAATACCTGATTCAAATGTTGGAAATGATAAAAATATCTAAATATGCCTGATTTGTGAAAAATAAAATGTAGATATACCATAGAGTGTTACTCATTAATAATTCTTCCACTTGATTTAAACAAGAAAACAGAAATTTCTGAATTTGGATTAACAAGAAGAAGAACAACAAATGAATTAGAAAAAAGGAAGGTAAGAAAAAAAAAAAAGAACAAAACCCACATGAGCTAATACACATGAAACTGAATATTAGATTACAAGCAGCAAGAAGGCGAATAGGCAAAGTGAATTTTGCTAGCCTCGGCTCCCGGCCTGAAGGAAATTTACAACGCACAGTGTCATAAAGAGGAAACCAAACCAGAGCTGACAACTGTTGGGTTGGGAAGACAGAAAGTAGAATTTAGGGAGACCTATGTGCATAGATTTTCTTAAGGGTAGAATATTAGAGAGGAAAGAGAGAACTCTGATGATCTGAAGAGTGATGCCAAATGTTTTGCTGAGTGCTAATCTATGTATGTTTGAAACAAAATACCTAACGGCCAAGGAAAGAACTAAGGAAAAACAACAGGCTAAAACAATTTTAGGAGTTTGTATAGAGCTAGAATGTAGGGTATTTTTGTTTGTTTGTTCGTTTGTTTTGTTTTTGTTTGTTTGTTTTGTTCTCTCAGAAAGCAAACAAATTGTAATATACACGGAAATGTTTCAAGCCTTAGACAGATACCACCTTACTTGGAGTAGAATCTTCTTTGGGCCTCTTATTGTTCCCCAGATTTTCTTGGACGGTCTAAGCAAAGCTCTAATCACTCTTCTATCTAGGCTATTTCTCAGAGATTTTTATATAACTGGTATTCTTGAAAGAAGTAAGGTAACATCTCCATCTGGACCGATTCTGCCTGTACCAAAGGGGTAGATATGCCAAACTTGGTGATGTAAAGCTGCTATGCAAACCCTCTGGGCACACACATCACATTAGGAGACATCACATTACTTCCACAGACTTGGAGCTACCCCAGGATTACACACGTAACCGTGCTGACATTCATGTTGTTCTCTGTGTCATAGAAATCGTGTGCTTTGGCATTTGCTTTGTTCTTACCTAGTACTCTGAGCTCATCTGACAGCGTCCACAAAACAGTCAAAGACTAACTTACCAGGATGTGTCTTAGATTCTTTTGTGCTACTCCACCAGACAAAACACTGTGTGATTTATAATGAACAGAAATTTACTTCTTCCAGTGCTAGACCCTGGGAAGATTAAGATACAGGTGCTGGCATCTGGTGAAGGCCTTCTTGTTGCATCATATCATGGTGGAGGGCACTACATGGTGGGAAGTGAGAAGTCAGGGGAGAGAGGAGGAATAGGCAAACTCACACCCATGATAGCAGCATGAGTTCCTTCATGAGAGTGAAGTCCTCACCTAAACCACTCTTAAAATATCACCTCCCAATACCAGTATAATGGCAATAAAATGACAACATGCATTTTAGATGGGGGGAGGGGAACATTCAAACCTTAAAAGAATCTGAGGATAAATCTCAAACCGTTCTCAGTTCCTGTCAGTTTTAATGATGAGGTTAGTATTAGTATGCTGACAAGAGACAAGGCTCTTCTGAGTAGGGCCAGGTTTAAGGATATTGAATGAATCCCTGGAGTCCAATAGCAAATAGTCTCACACAACCAAAGGGGATATGTATGGAGGGGTAAGTATTCCCCATGACTTTTTCTCTTAATAAACAAGAGTTGAGTTAAAGCATAGAGTGGCAAAACGGTGGACTGAGCATCCTTTTTGTGCCTTTAAATTTTTTTTTTTTATTGTTAAATCATAGCAGTGTACATTAGTGCAATCACCTGTACCCATTCTAAGATGCACCATAGATGTGGCCCCACCAATTACCCTCCCTCCACCAAAATCTCCCCCCTCCCTTCTCCTTCCTTGGCCCTTTCCCCATAGTCTTGTGCTGTAGTTGGGTTATAGCCTTCAGGTGAAAGCTATAATTTAGCTTCATAGTAGGGCTGAGTATATTGGATACTTTTTCTTCCATTCTTGAGATACTTTGCTAAGAAGAATATGTTCCAGCTCCATCCATGTAAACATGAAAGACATAAAGTCTCCATCTTTCTTTAAGGCTGCAAAGTATTCCATGGTGTACATGTA